>JXSR01S052324.1:26618-38475 GCA_000969725.1 Ophiothrix spiculata
GTTTAAAATTTTGAAAATGTATGCACCCATCAAAGTTCCAAATTTTGCAGTAAGGATCCATTGAAATAATATAGACACGGTGATGCTGGAATAATTTGGCTATTAATATTTTAATCTAAATTTTTGAATTCTCTAAAACATAAGCATCCCTCCCTTTTTGTCTCGCCTGAAAATTTTCAGAAGAGATATAGCAATGCAATTTTCTGTCCGCCGTCCGCCGTCCACCGTCCGGAGCGTAACACGAGAACCGCATGTCCTACGTTGATGATATTTGGTGACTGGGTAGACCAAGTGCCGATCTAGATCCAGCAACATTTTCGTCGCAAAATATGCTAATTAAGTACCTAATTTGAATAATTTATGCGTAAAATGCTTTAAATGGCATATTTTACAAACCGTGCACTGTACATCCATGAAATTTGGTGGGTAGGTGGGGATAGAGCTGCGCTTGTGCCAGCTGCAGCAACATTTTCGTCGCAAAATATGCTAATTAAGTACCTAATTTGAATAATTTATGCGTAAAATTTAAAAAGAACTTGAAAATGCTCTCATAATTTTCTTTATTATTTGCTACCTATTTTCACCAATATCTTGAAAAGTGTTCTGTCGCAAAGTCCCCCTTTTTCGGGGTGAGTCATCACATTTGTGCATTCTGTATAGTATATTTTTGGTGTATATACTGGTACTTTTGTGTATTCTTTTTCATGGGAGAGTCCTGGATGGAAACCAAGAATGGCATATAAATTAATAATTATTGGTAATTTGTGGATTTCTGTTTGAGGAGAGTGAGCTCTACTGGGCCACCCTGCTCCCCTAAAAAAGCTTTAGGGGAGCAATAAGGGGATCTCATTTAATAGAGCACCTTGCATGATGGAAATTTCAAACGGAAGTCCCTGCGATTAGAAGGTTTAAAATTCAATTTTTTTAATGTTGTTTGAATATGGAGCTCGTGTGGTATAGTGGAACAGAGCAAGCCTCCGAATCAGTAGGTAGAGAGTTCAAGCCCCGCTACGGCCAATGGGTTATGTCCTTGGGCAAGACATTTAATCCTAATTGCTTTGACGACCCAAGCGTTATCATGGGTAGTTACTGGGAGTATACTCAATAGGTGCCATGATTGTAAGGCAAACGCGTAAGTTGGTTGTGTTCTATTGGTAATGGAATAAATTAAAAGCTCTTTGATCAATTCTGGAAAAGCACTATATAAGCACCGACATTTATTTATTTATTTATTTGAATGTTTGGACAGATTTTGTGTCACTTTCTGTGGAAAACTTTGATGCCATGTAGACCACAACCAGCAAGATGGTTGCCAAGCTCATTCTGAGCCACAAAAAGCTTGTTGCCATGGAGACCGTCCTCCATTATTGCCACTCCAGTAGGATTCTTGACATCTTTTGTGACACACCCAAGATAGTCTCCAAGCATTGAGAAGAAATAGATCCCATATTCATAAGGAGTGACTTGGTTATCATTCGCGACAAAAATAACGTCTTTGCTGCAACAGACGCCTGTTGGTCTCCAGAAGGTAACGCATGAATCGGGTGGTTTCAACATTTGCAAAGTCACTCCGGATTGGTCAAATATTTGAACGGTCATGTTCGTTGAGATCCTCGCCGATGTGTTTGGAAGCCAACGTGGGGACCAAGAGCTTACGACAATAGTACCTAATGATGTTACAGCAATGAACTGTGGAAGAAAATCATCTGGAAGCGAGATGGAACCAATGTGTGATCCTGATGGTTCATGCTTGCTTATGAAACCCTGGTACTTTGGCATCGAGAGCAAAGTTGCACACACCAGAATGTTGCCTTTATTATCAATTGCTAATCCTGCTAGACGCGTGTCTGTAGTGCAAGGCTGATGTGTTTTGGGTAAAACAACAGCAAATTTGTCCAGAAAATGACCACTTAAGTCGAAGATCTTGACAAAACAACTGAAATCGGTTGCAAAGTATCGGTCCTTAGTTGCGACTACGCCATGAGGGGAATAATGTACAAATTCCTGTGCTCTTGGGGTTTGATTGTCTATTGGTAATGTTAGTTTTGTATGACCAGAGTGGTCACATATGTTGACATATCCAGCGTGGATGTCTGATATTGCAATGTGGTTGTCGTGTAGGACTCTGATTCCGCCAGCTTGCTTGAGATGGTTGGATTTTAGGCCTTCTTGGTGGCAGAAGTGGGATGATATTTCCCACGTCTCTTCATGGTTCTCATTGGGATCTGAAAAGGTGAGAAAGGGAGAATTTAATCCTAACCATAATATCAAGAATTATATACCTCATATATAGATTCCTGTCTTCTGATTGGTTAAAAGTGAGGGCCTGGATTTAACTAGGCCCTATAAATTTACTATGCCTGGGGCATATTTTTCACTAGGCCCGCTCAATGTATTTTGCGTCGTGTAACTCGAGCTTCATGCGCGCGACTTTAAGCATTCATGGTAAAACACGCGCTGCAGTGCGTATGCTAGTTATCTTGTGCATACAATACGACGCGGTCAGCACTGAAAGGAGAAACAAATAACGTAAAATTATTATCGGGCGCTTTGAGTGCTAAAATGGGTTTTTTAACCAACCAGAGGACAAAAATCTAAATAATATTATATATAAATAATATATAAAATGACTATTGACTGCTTGTAGTTCGGGGTATGGTTAAAATTATTTTCTCTCTGTGATCTCAAAACCATGAATATACCCTCAGCTTCGCTTTGGGCATATTCATGGTTTTGAGTTCACCTCAGGAAAATAATTTAAACCATGCTCCTCAAAGCAGTCAATATTTGTATATTAATTTAAGCATTCACATATCCCCTTTCTTGTAGCTCCATAGATTCCCGGAGAATTCACATATGAAAGTGACGTACAAGTGCCACTGAGCACCTTAAAAGTAGGAGTCTTTCGGTTACAAATTTGGTCAAAAAATGGGGTCTTTCATCAGTGACAAAGTGCAAAAATGGGGGTCTTTGCACAAAATTTACAAAAAGGTATGGTCTTTCCGGGTCAAAATGGCCCAAAATTTGCAAAATATTGATGATTTTTGCGAAATTTTCGACAACTTAATTTTGCAAAATTTCAAAAAGTTACATAGAATTGAGAAGATGGTCGGTCTAAGTGACAAAGGTTGTTTTAGTGACAAGGAAGTTTAAAAAAAAATAGGGGTTATTGAGTGACAGTTGATAAAAAAAAGGGGTCTTTTGGTGAGAGCGAGCAAAAAAAAAATGGGACCCTTTTTGGTGGCACATGGCCGTACCTCAAATTTGAGTGCTCCCCCGGGCTTAGATTAGCCAACTGTGATAAAAGATGCCAACTTGAATACATTCATTTGACGCATTTTCTCACTGGCGCAACTCTCTATACTTCCTGGTACACATCTGTTTAGAATTTTTTAAAGAGAGAGTTGTTCTAGTCTCTTTTATTTTCTTATAAAATTATATAGAAACTTGAAAAACAAAAACAGCAAATTGCACTTTAAATTCCTCCAAAGCCCAAACACACATGTAATGTGTCTAGAAGTCCGTCCCCCTTGTAAAGTGTACAGTAAGATTTTTTGCCAAGAAAAGAAACAAATGAGAGAGAAACTTGTGTTTTTGGGGTTTTTTTTGAATTTTGTCATTTCCCCTCTTTTTAAGTTATTTAAAGTAATTTGTCTAATTAGCTATACACACAAAAAAAAATCATTAAAATGTGATGATTTATATATTAAATGCTATAACTTACCAATTGTTTGGCTATCTTTGCCATAACTTTCAGGTTTTTTCTCTGTTAACATCTTCAGTTTTTCCAAATCCTCGCAGGCATACGGTTTCTCAAGCACCTCCAGAATCTGATCACTCGCTGGTCTGTTTTGAGGGTTGTCATGCCAACATGATGTTATTAAGTCACATAAATGTTTGGGGCAATCAGGAGGTATTTCTAGTCTCTTATTCTCATGACAAACATGAAATACGACGGCCTGGTAACCCATGCCTTCAAATGGAATGCGTCCCGTGAGCATTTCCCAGAGCACCACCCCAAAAGCAAAAATATCAAATTTGACGGACAATTCACAACATTGTAACAATTCAGGTGCCATGTGTGTCCAAGTTGCTCGATGCGTTCCCATGCCAACTGTTTTATCAATTTCTTTCGCAAGTCCAAAATCTGCCAATTTTAATATGTTGACTTTAGAGATCAAATAATTTTCACATTTGACATCTTTATGGACAATTTTCTTCTTGTGCAGGTATTGGAGGGCTGCGGCAGCTTGCTTGGACCAAATCTGGAAAAGTTCGGCCGATAACGGAGCTTTATTATTCCGATTTAAGTACGCCCTCAAGGAGCCACCATCACAAAGTTCAAAAATCAGCATAAAATCCAGCTCACCAGGTACAGTACCAAGAAGTTTAACTATATTGGGATGGTTAAGTTTTGTTAATATTTTTAGCTCCAAGTCCTCAATTTTGTAGAGTCTTTTGGCTGCAACTTGAATTTCTTGACCAGATTCGGTCTTCCATATCATGTGAAATACTGATCCGAACCCGCCTTCACCGATCTTTTTGATGTATGTTAATTGTTCGCGAGATATGGATTGTGGCTTAAAATCACGTGATGTTGCCATGCTGCCTGGAAAAATAAAGAAATGAATAATTTATGTAGACTGAAATACACATGCTTTATGGCCCGGGGGGGGGGGGGGGGGCGCTCGAAGAAGAAAGTGGTATGCATGCTTGTCAATGCACCTCAAAATCAGACCCTAAATGTCAAAATCAAGTAGAGCAAATTCTAAAACCCTTAATGTCGTATAATATTCAAAATCATACCCCTAAATGTCACGATGTAGTAACACTAAAATTGACCCCAAATGTACTTGGTAATGAACATTTGACCCATATAACAAGACATAAGACATAACTTTATTTCCACAATGCTAAGTACATGTATATAGTAATCAAATTATATGGTACAATATACTGACAAAAAACATGTGGAGGAGAACTGGATAATAAGCGGAGGGCCTGTTTGTTTCCAGACTCCTTGAAAATAAAACAACAAATAAATCAGATAATTATCTTAAAACATTAGAGACCTGTGCATTACATTTGATAATGGAAAACTCTAATATTGCAAAATGAGAGCATTTTTATATGAATGTTTGAACAACTTACTGGTTTTAGTTGTTTTAATGTTGTTTGGAATTTTATTCCAGACTTTCACACCTTGGTAGGAATTGGTTTTACGACCTATTTCAGTTCTGATTTTAGGGTATTTAAAGTCTGAAGCGTATCTTGTATTATAGTTATGGTTATCATTATTGGTAATAAACATATTATTGAAGGAAGATGGCAGTAAGTTGTTACAATAGTTGTACATAAATGAACCAATATTTAGATTACAAAGGTCATAAACTTTAAGTTAATTTTTTTAATAAAAAGTGGATTAGAGTGACTTCTGAAGGTACTGTTACTGACCGCCCGTAGTGCCTGTGTCTGAATAATGTGAAGCTTATTTTTATCAACATCAGCTGCTGCACTCCATGCTGTAATTCCATAATTAAAATGTGACAGGACAAGTGTGAAATAAAGGTTTAAGAGTGCAGATTAAGGAAGAAATTTGTTAACCTTATACAACATAACAACGCACTATTTTCTGCCATAAAAAGCATGAATAATACATTGGAAGTCTTTTCTGTAGTTATTTCTTTAATTTTAGAATAGCTGGCGAAAAAGTGACCTTAAAGTAGAAGATTTCATAAATGTCGAAAGTTAACGTGAAAAAGCACCCCTATTTCTTAAGATGTCGACGACACCAATTGGGCAAAATCCGACCCTTTTTTAGACTTTTTTTCTGACGAGCATGCGTACCACGTTTTTCTTCGAGCGGCCCCCTGGGCTTTATGGCCTAGTCAAAAATCATATCTCTGAAAACGATCAAATAACCCTAGTCTCAAACTTGGGCTGCAGTACTCAAAATATATGAATTGATGAGGTGTATAATTGCCCCGGGGGTGCCACTTATATACCATTGCATGTTTTCATCACTGACCAGACACTTCCATTTTCCACCCAAGACACTGACATGCCCAAGGACTGAAGGTAACCCTTATCACTGACCTGCTATGACAAAAAGGATACCCATATAGCTGACCACAACCCTGGTGCAAACAAAGATACCCAAATCACCTACTTTAAAGCCACAGCAACCCTTTTCACTGATGATAGAAAGAGGCATCAGGCATCTTTCCAATGTATTTATTGGGGCGTATACATTTTAGTATGAGGAAGAGTTGGATAGTATAATTGATTGATATATCAGCTGGTTTTGACAAAAATAAATATAGAATGTATACATTATTCAAATCCCGGGATTCAAATAAGAGAGACACAGGCACAGGCTGACCAAAATCAGTCATGCTGGATTTCCGAGACGACTTCTCAAAATCGCAACTCAAATCACCGACATAGCCATTTTAAAAGGACACCTTTTTTTTTCAAAAAACAGTGAAATTAAGACCCTTTTCACGTCCCGCGCGGGATGCGGCCTATACTGAAAAAGACACCCTTTTACTGCGAAATTTTGGTCGGTGATGAAAACAATCATGGCTCAAGTGGCACCCCCGGGATAATTGCTCAAGGTGTGAAATCCTTACCCATGTCTAAGGGCTCAGTCACACATCAATATAAAGAACCACCAAAAAGTAACGCGACATAGTTTGGTACTTGACTAAACTGAAAATGGTAATTTGGATGTACAAAAACATGATACAGTAAGAAAGCTGATTTATTTTCCTAAATTTTGATACCAAATTTGCCCTATTTCAATCAATATGTCAGACAGACCACCCTTTCAAAAATGTCCTTCTGATTTTAAAATGTTGCAATTTAAGACAATACGATGTTCACAGATGACCAACCTTCTTTTTCAACTTTTTTATTTCTTTTACTAATCATGTTTCATGCATGTTTATTGTCAGCTATTCAATATTTTGTATGTCCACCTCTTTTATTTACAACGGCCATGCAACGCCTCCTCATACTGTGAATCAGACGCCTTATGCGGTTCTGGTCAATGGCAGCCCACTCTCTCAGAAGAATGCGTCAAAGTCTATTCAGTGTTGTTGTTGGTGTGAGTTTCCTGTTAACTCTGTACTTAAGATGAGCCCATAAGTGTTCTATAGGGTTCAGATCTGGACTCTTAGAAGGCCAGGGAGTGAGGCGCTCACTCCAGAAATCTGGTTGTTGCATGTGCGCAGTCACGTTGTCATCCATTAAGATGAAGTTGTTGCCTATTGCACCGGCGTAAGGTACAACATGTGGTCTTAGAATCTCTTCAATGTAACGTTGTGAGTAATATTTTCAAAAATCCCGCCATAAATGGCCTTGTACCCATGCCACTTATTACAAAGATGAATGCGATTGCTGCAACTTTTGAATCACATGTTTTCGTTCTTTGGAATGCAGCCATGCCGCTATTATTGACTGGATTGGGGTCAATGAGGCATCTACACGCAGGGGAATAAATCATTTTCCTTACTGTGTCTCGTTTTTGTACTTGGGTTAAACCAATTAAAGTAAAAATGGGTACCAAACTATGTCGCGTTACTTTTTGGTGGTACTTTATAAACCCCAACTGCATTTACACCTCACATACACCTTTTAATGAGATATTTTACTATTTGAACTAAGGTACTATCTTGGTTAACCTTTGCTAAATGATACAGTAGTGATATTGTTAAAAGTAAATGAATGGGTCTGTACTGTGGTTTAATTAGAGGTACTCAGTTGTCATATATATCAAAATCTTTTAGCCTGAAATGAGCAATAAATAATTCAACGCTGCTCCATATACACTGCACGAGTTTGATGGAACATTATGGAATACGAGGTATTGCTTTGGATTGGTTTAAAAACTATCTTACAAATAGGTATCAGTTTGTTGAATATAATGGACATATATCTAAAATTAAACCTATTAATACAGGAATGCCACAGGGGTCTATCTTAGGTCCTTTAGGCTTTATAATTTATGTAAATGACATTCCAAATTCTGTACCTGATTTATCATTCATTTTATTTGCAGATGACACAAGTGCCTTCACATTAAATAATATCATTAACAATGGCATAACTAAATTAAGTTTGTGGTTCATGGCAAATAAACTCTCATTAAATCCCACTAAAACTAATGTAATGCTTTTTGGAACTCGCAATAAAACAAGTAATACCAAAGAAAATTTTAAACTATCACTTAATGGTCAAGTCATCGATCGTGTTGATGCATTCAAATTTCTAGGTGTGACTGTTGATCAAAACCTTACTTGGAATCAGCATATAAATAATCTTGTTAAAAAATGTTCTAGTAGTATAGGAATTCTATATAAAATTAAAAAATATCTTCCTGAAACAGCATTAATAACCCTTTACAATACTCTTGTCGCTTCCCATATAACCTATGGAATAACAGCATGGAGTAGTGCTAATATCACAAATAAAACTAAACTTCATATTCTCCAAAAACGTGGGTTAAGGGCAGTAAGTAACAGTGAATTTAGATGTCCTTCAAACCCTCTTTTCATAAAATTTAAACAACTTAAGATATTTGACTTATGCAACTTGTTTGTTGGTTCATTTATGTATAAATATTGTAATAATATGCTACCATGTACATTTGATAAAATATTCACTTCTAATTTAGATAATCATAATTATAATACTAGGAATGCATCAAATTTTCAATTTCCTAACAACAGACTCGAATTTGGAAACAAATCAATTTGTTATCAAGGTGTAAAAATCTGGAATGATATTCCATATCATATTAAAAATGCTACTAGTCTCAACTCTTTCAAAAGTTCTTTTAAAGATGTTACTATTGATAACTATAAGCAGATTAACTAACAATTATTTTCTTATAAACCTCCATATTCAGTAATGGAGATTGAAACCTTTTGGCTTTTGACTCTGTGTAAATATTGTCTTTTTATATTCACAGTATAATATTATTTTTAATGCCTAGATTATTCTCTGTATTCTGTCCTTCCTTTCTACTCTGTGGCCATCGCATTGTGGATTGAAAGGATGGTTTTTGCATTAATATCATGGCTATATATCTTTTTTCTGATAATTCATTGTAATCAATTTATCAACATAATGAAACATCCTGTCCTCCCCTTCTTCTCTGTGGCCATCGCATTGTGGATAGAGAGGACAGGGTTCACTCATTATGTAGTTCTTATTTTATTTATATATCTGGAGTCTGGGACTTTGACAGGCTTTATGCTTATTTCTCAGTTCTCCTCCACAATGTTAAATGTACAGTTAAATAATATATTGAATCTTTTCATGTGTTTATTTGTAACTTTGCATTTGTGGAAGAAATAAATTATACTTATACTTATACTTTACACAGACATGCTTGAATGAGCACAGCATATATATCTGTACACTAAATTTCGTTCCTGCTGATTGTTTTCTTACTTCGATGTCCGAGAAGACAGCAAAAACGCGGGCAGTTCTTCAAAACCAATCAGGACATATTTTATATCATTAGAAAGCTAGTCTTTTGAATATTCATGATCCACCCGAAGGCAATCGAAAAAGGATAGACGGGCTAATTGGCGGTTACATAATTTTATAGCGACAAGTCCCTTCCAAATGGCTGAAAATTACCATTTTGCCATTGAAAAACAGATTTTTGAGGATATTTTAGGTAAAAAATGCGAGCACTTCTTAATAAGAAACATTTTTGAAGTAAGATTTTTATGATAAAGTATTCTTTAAAGATGACAATACCGAGCGAAGGCATTAACTTTTTATCAAAATAAACTCATAGTGACAGAAGATAGAACAGCGACTGCCAAATTAACAGCTGTCTCGCTGTGCTTAACAGGCATGTAAACTTTACATTGAGCATATGCATGGGACTTATCCATATGGTGGCCAGACGGGATTCGGACGTTGCGGCTGCATCCCCCAATATTTCATTTGTCGGTCAGAAGAGGTCATCTGTTGGAAAATTTGTACCACTGTTGGAAATTTGAAGTCGAAGAGAAGTTTGGTTTTTTATTTTGAACAACATCAATTTTGAGTAAATTTGACCAAATTTGTTTGAAAAGCTGTATAAATCGCTGCAAAATTGACTTCATAGCCACAATTTATAGGAAATTGAGGCATAGAATAGTCTTCTGCGCACTTGAGACTTTTTTGCTTGTAGTTTTCAAAAGCTACGTTTAAAAAATTTAGGTCCATCTTTTGAGTCTCTTATGTGACCCGTCTTATAGTTAAGGATCCCAAAATCAGAACTGATATTTTTGTTTCATCTGGAAGCTGAAATGTTAACCTTTAAAATAACACCTTGCTTTTGATTATTGGATGTTTTGTTCTAAAGTTATAACCAAATTGGTAAAAGGAATCGGACTGATTCGGAAAACTATGGTTCAGAGAAAATCGAGTTTAAAGTTTTTGTACAGAGTATAATTTGGATGAAGACAGGGTTTTTATCTTGTGTTTTAGCACATATTTCTTATGTTCTTGATGTTGGAGCCTGATTTATACGATGGAAGACACTTCAAAGGTTATTATGTTAGAAATTAGAAATTCGACAATTGGACGCAAATTTTGTTGCAGCTTCAATGGCGTAATATACTATGCCGACCTTTGAACTAACGGTCACATATGTCGGTTGTCTGTCGTCAAAACAATTTTTGCACTCCCAATATTGAAAGACTGGCTTCTACGCCACTGGAGGCACTTGAAATGCTTGGGCTTTTAAAAGTAACAAGATCAGTTCACAGAATTTTTGGATTGTCAAAAGCTAACTTTTCTACATCCTGCATGCATATGATCTACTACTATAACAGCCCTATATCATCAATTCCACAAAAACTGAGCCATTTCCAATGCCAAAAATGAAAAAATATTCCATTAAAATACTTCTTTTTTATCATTAATAACAAGTCGACATGTCAATGATGATCCATAACATTTTTCAACACCACTGATATTGGAGCTTTTAAAATTAACCATTGAAATACTGTGGTAAATGTTAACTACGATATTGCTCATTGAAGGAATGCCTGACCCCAACACCGCCTGCTCGTATAATTTGATGTTTTTGCCATTTTGATGGATATTTTATATCTTTTGTGCTTGTGTGACATGTACTAGTATTTGTGTGACTTGGATTTATTATTGTGTGACTTTGTCGAATTTAAGTGGCAACTATGATTAGTATAACATTGTGTTTGAATGAAAATATCTACTCTTCGCAGAAGAGGTGCTCCTACACAAAAGGAGGGATTTCCAACAACAACAACAATACTGCTGTGAATTGTGTTATTCATTCCCATAAACTGTTCTATTAGGCATTTTATTCACTAGGCTAGAGTTGTTTTCCTAGAGAGATTTCTTGCTTTAGCAGATTGCCTATAAAAACTATGTAATGATAGATCAAATCTCTTTTGGAAATTTCAGTCACATAGGTCACATTTTACATAATTTACACATTTTCTTCATTTTGAATGTCTTGTCAATTTAACTAACCAATTCCATAAATTTCAATATATTTTTAGGTGAAGGAGTACATATCCATTATATATTAACTACATATAAACGAGATATCTATTATTGAAGTCATTAAATTTCCTACAAATCATGAAATTTTGAACACAACAAATGCGTAGAGTAAACAAGCGTCGCACCTCACGCAGTACGAAAGACTTTTCTTTTCACGCGATCACCGTGCAAGCAACCAATCAAGATAAGAGTAGGGATGTCAATTAGTGTAGAAAAATTCGTGCTGGGTTGAAATTGTTGTTCAAGTACCTCAACTTTAGACTCCTCAATGACGGGTCAATAATGTTTAAAATAATTAAAA
>JXSR01S052324.1:41498-52987 GCA_000969725.1 Ophiothrix spiculata
CACACACTGCAGTCTGTGTGTATACAAAAATGTGTGGTAGTAAAATGAAACCGTTACTCACCTTAGCTTAGTGGGGGACCAGATGATCACTTTTGGCTTTCAGTACATTTTGCAGCAAATATTATTGCATTGTCATCAGCACTAGATATCATTGATTATTTGAAACAGCAAACAACCTGCCTCTGTGGTAAAACAAAATTTTGCCATATCATGCTTTATATAAGCCAAAATGCAGTCAGTTGCTTTGTTTGTTTGTTTACAGTTTTGAGTAGTCTTTCCCTATAATAGAAACACACTCACACCGGTTTTCCCCACCACACTACAACAATTATGCTACTACAAGGTGTATCAAAATTCTTTGTAACCTGATCTTGTATACTTTTCAGAATATTTTTCTCAATGATTGGAATAAATTTTGATAAAAATATTTAAATATTCAATGTTTGAGTAACTTAAAATGTCTAAGAATTTTATTTCATGGCAATAGCATGTTGCATTCAAAAGTTACATGCTTTTAAAGAAAGATAGTTTTTGTCGAATTGCGTGTGTTTGAGCATTACGTTGATTTAACCCTCCTGACGGATACACCATACCTTTGGATTATTTTTCTGCTACATAAAAATGCAAAAACAACTGACTCTGGGCATTTTAGCAATTATAAATGAATCCATTGCAGTCATTCTAATGACAAAAATTTGGAAGATACTTCAACAGATGGGAGTCAGATGCGCCGTCAAAGTTCAGGTGTTGGGCGGGTTTGTGGTTGTCACTACGGATATTTTCAATTTGTCATTTTCAAAAATATCAAAATTGCACTTGAGCTGAAACTAACAAGAAATGTTAAAAGTGTTATCGAAAGTCTGTAAAACCAAAATCACCCACGAAACTCTGATATTTAGAACTTTTATAGCAAAATTTTGATTTTTCATATTTATTCTCGAAAAATTGCAATTTCAGATTTATGACGTCATAAATACGTAACATCTTGATCGATTGTTATCATTTTGTCATGAATGAATAGAATAGACCCTCAGCTATACCATGGTACTAAATAAGCCCACTTTATGGTTGTCAATATCGAAGATATACGGGAACATTAACCACCCTTTTTGGACACCATGTGACAGGAACTACCATCGGCAGACAAAGGGTAGTGTGTATGGTATTTAAACAAGTATTAAAGTGTATTCATCCAATAAATGACTATAACTCTTTGAAACAGTGTTTAATTGCCATCAAACTTTCAGATTATAAAGCTGAGATATTTTGCTACTCACTTATAACAAAAACTTTCAAATTAATAAACTTTTTCTTTTTTTAATATTTTCTTGAAAATAAAACAAATCTGGGTACAAAGAATTTTGATACAGCCAGTAGTATTTACATTGACTAAGGGCTCTGCATGCGAACCCAGATTTCAATAATTTACTTTTTTTTTCACGCTATTTAATTCAGTTCATTTTTTAATATTTAAATGTATAACATGTTTAGTTTTGGTAATTCAACGTAAAAAACTTAACCAATAATGCAATTAAAATGTTTTTTTTTTTAATTTTTCATTCGAACATCATACGTAGATCTATATTTCATGTGAAATTTAAAAGCATGTCAAACTTGCACATTGCATGGTAACCATGTAAATGGGCACATGACTATAAGTCAAAGTCATGGTTGTATGATGTGTATAGGCTAAGGGGCGCACCATTTGATTATCAGGGGGGGCATGGAAGTTTTATGGGAAAAAAATCTTGACCCAAAGATGAGTAAGAAATAAAAACCTTTACCCAACAACTACTTCAAGGTAAAGAAAAACATAAAAACGCAAAACAAAAAAAATTTACCGCCGAAGGCAGCGAAAAAAAAAATCTTGCCGCCTTTGGCGGCTATAAAAAAAAATTGACTCTACCCTAACTTCCATGCCCCCCTGAAAATCAAATGATGCGCCCCTAATGCAATTGAAGTAAAAGTAAACAATTTGATCAAGATACCGGATACTCGCATCAACATGGTATTCATATATCATTTGGGATGGGTTTTCACAATGAGTGGTTTTCATTACAAATGAACCTGCCAAATTTGCATAAATTTGGTATATTTTGGGAAATTTCTTCAAGAAGAACTCGATTTGATTTGGGTGCTTTTATTTTAAAACTGGTTACTGATGGGTGGGTTTATGAGTCAAAAAGAGGTATTTATAGATAATATATTTCAATTTTTAAAGTCCAGCAGGCACACATGCGTACAGAAAACAAAAGTTTTATGTTGTGTTTTAGAAATATGGTAATATTCATAAACTTGTATTCCCCGAAACCTGAAAACTTCTAATTCTATCTATGTGTTTGATGCAACTTCTAAAATGTTGAAATTAAAGCAATACTATAAGATTTTGATCAAAATTGATTTATAGTAAAAACAGCATAAAATGAAGGAATGTGACTATCTAAAAGCGTTTGCAAGTGTATTTTGTCAAAGAATTGTCTTGCCATTGAAAAATGGATAAAAAAGGACATGCATGCTTTCCTATACTACTACATGTGGGATTAAATTTGAGATCCCGAATTTAATTCGACAAATGGTCATAACAGAAAAAGTAAGCATATTTAAAGCAATACTATAAAGTGTTAAAAATGAAGCGCCTCCTGTCACCCATGACTTCTAATTTTTGGGGCTTATTGGGTTTGTTTTTGGTAGATATGAATACCCTCCAAACGATTTTGCTCAAAGATGCTTACTTTTTCTGTTATGGTCATTTGTTGAATTAAATTCGGGATCCCGAATTTAATTCAACATGTATTAGGCCAAAGAAAAAAAAAGGTTTGTCTCAGAAACCATTTGCAAAAACGCTATGCGGTATGCGGGATTCTTTTTTTTTTTTAACTTTCTAAAATTTTGATCGCCCAACTTACGTGTGTAAAGTCACCGCCACCGTCACTCAACACATATGCGGTAGACGAAAACATGAAACAAAAAAGTTATAAATAAATAAATCTCGCTTGAATTTAGAATAAAATTACTAAAAATCGCAATGATTCAGTGGATTTATTTTGCATATTGTCTCCGTATTTTGCAGTCTTTTGTTCATGAGATCGCCATTTTGTTATGACCTTCCCAGCATGCAAAGCGTGTATACATGGTTCGCTGGTATTCAAAATACCGGGTACCAATTAAAAAAAAGAAGAAGCTGCCGCGAATCATTAGCTTCGGTCGCCATAGACATAAAGAAACTTGGACAATGGTCGATCGCTGGATTACTATCGAGAAAAAAAAAAGCTAAATCCACAAAAAAAAACCCACAAGAGTTACAAAGACAAATTCATGAAAGACAATTGTTGGATAAATGTGGCTGAAGAAAAGGGGTATGACGAGGGAGGTAAGCAAGTTCAAAATATTAATATATTTTAAAACTTGTTTAACGGGGGAAGGGTCATATGGAAAAGTCCCCTGCATCTGCTCAATGCTGTTTTTACTATAAACAATTTTAGATTAAAATCTTATAGTATTGCTTTAAGCCAAATCATTTGGAGGGTATTAATATCTACCTAAAGAAACCCATAAGCTAAAAAAAAATCAAAAGTCATTGGCGACAGGGAGTGCTTCATTTATAACACTTTGTAGTATTGCTTTAAATAGGCCCCATTTTTGTTCAAACATAGCATATAAAACACATGCATTGGTCACCATGGAGATAGTCACATGACTAATCAAAGTCATGGTTGTACGATGGGTCATGTTTGTATTTGAAGTAAGAGTAAACAGCGTTATCAAAATACTACCACTCATGCTAGTATATTTCACATGAACATAGACCATTGAACTAATTGTGTTTTTAGAAATATTCAGAAACTTGCATTCCCTTTCATTCAAAGGCAATTATTGCAATTAAGATGCATACATGTGAGCGAGATCATTAAGGGGGTGGGGGGGGGGGGGAAGCACCTTACCCGATTTTACGTTTTTGCAAGTTTATTTTGTACCATAACTTTTTAACAAAGTGCTTAAAGTTAATAAAAGTATACATTACCAGAAAGGAATTTTCATAAGGAACATGATGGTGATGTTGATGTTTGACCAAAAATCACAGTTTTTGAGAAAATCACAAAAAACATGTTTTTTGGCCATTTGGGCTTCCAAACAAGCTAAGAATAACAATTAAAAAAAAAGGACTTTGGAATGGGAATTTTAATTTAAAACACCCACTCGGATGTTGCATCATTTTTTTACTTTATTTGGCATGAAATTCAAAAAATACTTTGCATTGTGCATTGCACTGCATTGCATTGCATTGCACTGAATTGAATTGCATTGTGCATTGAACTTCATTGCATTGCTTTGCATTGTGCATTACACTGCATTGCATTACACTGCATTGCTTTGCATTGTGCATTGCATTGTGGATTGCATTGCATTGCTTTGTATTGTGCATTGCAATGCATTGCATTGCATTGCATTGCACTGAATTGAATTGAATTGCATTGCACTGCACTGCACTGCACTGCATCATATTGCATTGCATTGCACTTCATTGCACTTCATCGCTTTGCATTGCACTGCATTGCATTGCTGTGCATTGCATTACACTGCATTGCGTTGCATTGTATACTATAATAGTCTTCCACAATTATGCCTTGGGGTGGGGGCACTCAACTTTGAGTTACGTGCCATATGCCACAAAAAAGGCCCTGCTTTTTACACTCGCTCTCAACAATTGACCCCCTACTTTTACCAACTGTCGCTTATTAATTGACACTTATTTTTAACCATTCAAAGACCAATCATTTCCTTAATTTGACAGATTTTTTGCAAATTTTGCAAATTTTTTGTCAACGTTTTTGTGAATTTCAAAGACCCAAAAATTTTCTGCACTTGGCACTGTAAGACTCCCTATTTTGACCCAATGTTGTCACCGATAGACCCCTATTTAAGAGTTGCTAGGTGGCACTCATACATCACTTTCATATGAGAGTCCAGGATGTGAGTTGCCCCCCCCCCCCCCCCGGGTCATGACCACGGATGCGGAAGTTGTATTTTTTAAGAGAGAAGTCTTGATAAAGCTTTATTTGAGGAAATTATCTCTAAACATCTAATGCAAACATGTACAAAATAAATGAGATAAGAACTGAAATAGGATAAGTGCAACAAGTATATATGTGTTTAAATATTTACACCTAGTGCACTTTAGAACTGAGATAGATAATTCATTCATATCAGTTCGGCGGAACTCACAATTCGGATACGTATCCGAATTTGGATGCCCACGTACATTTTGTATCCAAATTGTGATGTAATACCTGTATCAGAATAAGGATATGGAGGGGTATCCGAATTCTGATACGCCTGTCGTGGCGCAGGAAACAAATCAATAGCGCAAGCTGGCAAGTATATGTAGAACATCTTTCTTGCATTTATGATAAATTTATCTGTGGAAATGTCATTTCCATCTGTGCAATTCCAGCGGGACAACTTCAAAACATGTCCTGATAGCTCCTTTTCACAGAAGGCAAAATAATTTGGCCAAAACTTTTTTTAGAATTTAGATGACAAATGATGATAATGTTATTGACTTTCATACATACCAGTATGGTGCACTGCGAAGCTGAATATTAATTTCAACTGATATCCCGTTTCAGCTGTTTTTAATCCAAATTCGGATACGGGTATCAGAATTTGGATACAGAGTATCTAAATTCGGATACCTATCCAAATTGTGAGTTCCGCCGAACTGATATAGAATATGTTTTATCATTGAAATGGTAATTATTACATTGACATTAAAAAAGTCTGATTGAATAACTATTACTTTTTGCACAAAAATGGCATAGAATATATACTGTTAGAAAATTTCTAAACCTGTTCTTAAAGGTGTGTATTCCGATCACTTCCACTCACAAAATCAAATTGGAGATTTTGTTACCACATGAAAGCGCATATTTTTCTCATGACCCCTGTGAATTTTGATGCCCATGTTATGTTTCACTGAGATATGGTCAAAAAAGTGCTGAATTACTGGAATATCTTGTTAACAAAAATAAATATCCCATATGTTTCTACAGGCAATTGCTTTATGTAGGTGATGACCTTTCATTCAAATATGGAAAAGGTGTATGTTAAATTTGTCACCAGATTGGATACCTACCTTTAAAACCAGCTCTTTGCTGTTTGGTTCAATCTGCATGCAATATAGAGCACTTGTATTGAATGTGGATATCAAGCTTAAATACTACCCTAGCAAACTGTTGATGGTATTCACGCATATTAATGAATTCATTTGCATATTCATATCATATCATATCAACTTTATTTCCATATATAACATGTACATGTATAACATGTACATGTATAATAAAACTACAATATATACAAACAACATAAAATAAAAACAATGTAACAAGAGAAACATTATATGGACGAGTAATCAAAAGGCCAGTAAGGCCTGATCACGATTACCCCTTGTTAAGGCCTATATAAGCAAAACAAACAAAAGAAATAGAAAATACTTAACAAACCATCACACAAGACCAACACCAGCTCCAAAACAAAATACGAGATGATGGTAAGTCGCACGTTGCAAGAATGATGCATGGTAAGTTATTAAACGTATGTGCTAATTAAAGTAGATTTATATAAATTTCGAAAATGCTTAGTTGACAGTGAGCTTCTAAGTTGGTCGTTTAAGGAATTCCATAGTTTTGGACCTGCAGTTCTAATACTTTTATCTGTAAAAACAAGTTTATTTCTAGTTGGATTGAATTTGCAGCTGTTTCTTGTGTGATAGTCATGGATATCAGAACGTTTTGTAAAGAATGTATTGAAAGACTCGGGTAACAATCTCTCAAAATAACGATACATGAATACACCAACTTTAAGTTTATACATGTCATATACATTCAAAATATCATATCTATTGAAAAGTGGTGCAGAATGACTGCGATAATGACTATTTGATATAATTCTTAAAACCCATTTTTGAAGTTTTTGAATTTTATCCAGATACATTTTTCATGATTGCCCCCATATGAGAATTCCATAATTGACATAAGGTAAAACTAAAGTACAATAGAGTGTGCGGAGAATGCGTTCAGGAATAAAAAACTTGAGTTTATTTATCATGCCAATATTTCTAGAAATCGTTTTAGTTATTCCATCGCCATATTTGTTCAGATTGGATTATGAACAAAAGGTGAACCTTGATCTCAAGGTAAAGTCCAATTTTGATGGGATTAGATAACATGGATGATACTGGGGATATGTGTTGCCCCTGCAAATTGTTGACCGTATTTATTCATATTAATGAGTTCATGCATTTTCATATTTGGCTATATGTACATATTAATGAGCTAATTTGCATATATTGGCTAGTAAAGTTCAGTTTTGATTACATGGGTACTATGAAGTTATAAGAATGCAACATTGGTTTATTTTCTTTGGATATAGTGAGCGCGGCAGCCGAGAACTTTACAATTCAACCTCATAATTCTACTTACTTTTCTTAAAAACTTTGACACCATGTAAACCTAGACCCCCTGATGGGTTCCCTAGGTCGTATTGAGCCACCAGCAGTCGCTTGCCATCCTTCGTGATGGTAATACCAGTAGGATTAACAACATCCTTTGTTGCATTGCCTAAGAACTCGCACGTCAGAGAATAACAATAAACCCCAAACTCATTTGGTACTGATTGGTTGTCATTAGCAACAAAGATGTGGTTGTCATGGCAACAGACTCCTGTCGGTCTCCAACGACCTGAGGTGACGCACGGCGGTGGGTCAAGCGTATGAAGGGTGTGACCCGTCGTATCTATGATTTGAACCGTATTGGGGGTCAAGGAACTTACGATAATGGTGTTAAAGAGTGTTGTTGTTAGGTTCATTGGTAAAATTGAGACTGGAATGGACTGGATATGATCACCAGTTTGGGTATGGACGCTGATGAAATTTACTCCTCTACAAGCGCCAACCAATAGATTGCCATTTTTGTCAACCGTGAGTCCCCCTAACCATGTGCCCTCCCCACATGGCGTATTATCCAACGAATACGGTGTAAATTTCATAACACATTCACATATTGTTGTGTCATAGAGTTTCACGTAATGACTTTCATCAGTCGCAAAGAATCGGTTTGGTTCTAGAGCAGCTGCCACACTTCGCGGTGATTTATGAAATATTTCCGAGCCTTGCGGTGCTTTGTTGGTTCCCAGGCTGGTCTTGAATTCGCCGGTTTGGGTATAGACGTTGACTTGCGATGTATGGATGTCACTAACGACGATGTCACCGGTTGCGTCATGGATTGCAATGCTGCATGCTTGATACAGCTTTCCTGCTTTTTTTTTATTGGCAAATTGCATCTCTAGTGTCCAGCAATTTAAGGGCCAGGTTTTTTCTGTGAACAGAAAAAGAGGCACAGCTAAAATGGTCAGTGAAAAATATTCTAGCTATCCCATATCGCTTGATTGAAAACTCCTAAAACAAATATAGGGTAGTGTTTATATAGGGTAGTGTCAAATTAAATTAAGAATCATATATCCTTAAAGCCTGGTAGCATGATTGATATCAATAGCGCCACCAATAACGTGGCATTTGGTTAAAAATGAAAATTTTTCAGTGGCGATCAAACACCCTATAAGGCCAACAAAAAAAATTGTTATGTTGCCCTCAGCGACCGACCCTATTCAAAAATTAAAAAAATATTAGAGTCGGGAAAGCACCCAAATTTGCTCAGATTGGGTGTTTTTTGAGATTTTTTTTTTGAAAATAGTGGAAAATGCACCCAAATTTGGTACTTTGGGTGCTTTAAAAAAAATAATTAAAACAAAAAAAAATTCCGACCGACTCAATTTTTCAGAAATCCGACTAGAGGGCAACACAACAATTACTTTTTTTGGCCTAAGGGACGTGAGACAAACAATCAATTTTTACGCCTAGTGCTTGTTCAAGTCAAATTGGTTTACATGGTAACATTTTATTCCCATCAATCCTCAAGATTACATATCGGATGGCAGTCGAAATCTCCCCAGGGCACTCACATATGTTGGCAGGATTATGTCCAGTGGTCAAGACCCCCTTTTTCAGGCCTCCAGGCCGCTCACTAGATTCCCATATTCAGCGTGATTCAGTTCTTTTGACCCCGTTTTTGAGAAAAACTACAAAATTTCAGCTCTATAACTGCAAAAATTGCGAAAATTTTCAGCTCAGGAGGCTATTTTTGGCCAAAATTTCAGTTCACTACACCCCCAAAAAAAATGGTTTCAAAGGACCTTTTTTTACAGAAAATCAGTTCACCTGACCCCCATTTCTGTGCTTCGCGCCTGACATACCTCCCACTTTCAAAGTTGAGTGCCCCCCCCCCCCCGGAAATCTCCAACCGCATGTTTGTATTCAACCAAAATTTGAGGGCCCCGGTCTGAATTCTGATTGTAAACTCTATGAATAAACTTACCCAACATAAACAGCACTGTATCAATAGATGGTCTCTTTTTGTGGTCCTCTAGCCAGCACGCCATCAGTAGCTCTTCAAGATGTTGGGGACAATCTGACGGAATCGGCAACCGTTTATTATGATGACACACGTGCCAGATAATCTCATGGTACGTCATGCCATCGTATGGTATCTTGCCCGTCAACATTTCCCACAGCACCACGGCATAAGCAAATACATCTAATTTGGAGGATAACTTATTGTCTTTAAGTAGTTCTGGTGCCATATATGGCCATGTCCCACTTTCAGTAGCATTACTTAAAGTATGTTCAATTTCTCTTGCCAAACCAAAATCGGCTAATTTTAGTATCTTGTCGTTTGTTATCAAATAATTATCACTTTTGATGTCTTTATGGACGATTTTCATATGATTAAGATATTGAATAGCTTTTGCTGCTTGTTTTGACCAGGTTAGGAATAATTTGTCCGATAGAGGGCGCTTTATATCATTCAGACCTAGATAAGATCTTAATGATCCACCTTCACAGAGTTCAAGTATTAACATGAAATCAATTTCTTCTGGAACTACTCCAATGAGAGATACGATATTGGGGTGACTCAAACGGGTCAAAATTTCAAGCTCGCTTTTGTCAACTTCATAAGTCTTTTTGGCTGCAACGTGGATAGTCTCCTCAGCAGTCTTCTTCCATATCATGTGATAGACAGTGCCGTAGCCTCCTTCTCCAATCTTTTTGATTAGTTCCAAGTCTCTTCTATTAATATGCACAATTTTGCTCATATTTATAGTTGATAATAGCCCAATTGTAGCCAAATGTCTGTGAATATTAATAAAGTCTGAGTTAATGGTGAATGAATTTAAATTGTATTATATAGTTTATCTATTGCTCACGTGGTTTGAGCATCGATGATGCGGAGTTGGCCACGTGGGGGCGCATCTGTGGGATTTGAAATACAGATCGTAAGTAATTTAAATTGTATTATATAGTTAAAAGGCATGCAGGCACACCTTAATCAGTGATGGAACCACTTTGGTAGTGGAAGATCTCTTTACACTTAGGCCAAGAAAAAAAGAAGATTGTCTCAGAAACCATTTGCAAAAAAGCTATGCGGTATGCAATTTTTTTTTATTTCTTTTAGGAAATTACGTATGCGATATTTCTTTTTTTAACACTCTAAAATTTTGATTGCCCAACTAACGTGTGTGAAGTGCCCAGTTTTTAAGTACGATCCCACCTGTTTTAACTAAGGGAAGTCTTGACAGTTGAAATAAAACGTAAAATTCAAGGTAAAATTGCAACAGCAAATGACAGCAACCCGGATGGTGGTCGATCGCTGGATTACTCTCAATAAACGAAAAAGAGAGAAAGACCAGCATGTATTATAACTCTACGCACTAAATTCATTTTCACATAGCAATGCGCACAGATTTCTGAGACAAACCTTTTTTTTTTTGGGCCTTACTCATTGAAAAAAAAACATATCCTTCGAAATCGGCAAGTAATGTCTGAAAATGATGTTTCCCTAGCTCAAACCTAGGACCTCTCACAACCTAACCCGTTGTTTACTACAGCATGCCATCAGCAGTAATTTTGGGATTAGGCCAAGTAAAAAATAAAACGTGTTTCTCGTCCTGGTTTTTGAAAATAAGGAGGAAAAGGTACTTTTTATTTTTTATTTCAATGGCAACGCAAAATCGCCTCAGTAATTGCCCATTCTCACCCAGTGTATCAATACCAAATGTGTTGGAAGAGGAGGAGGCCTTTTTTATTTTTGAGTTTTGGACATACTTGATGGTTAATTAAAAAACATAGTATGCTTTATATTGCTTTTTTAACTGAAGCAAATCTATTTTTGCACCGCCGTGCGCTCCCCTGTTGGGCGAGTCAGTCGGGTGAAAAGGCCCATTCGGGGATTTTGAGAATAAAAAAGATAGAAAAAAAAGGGGAGAAATATTTTTACGAAGTATGAACTCTTTATCAATCAATCAATCAATGATACAAGTACTTGCATAACATGCATACCCCATGAAGGAGTCTATTCGTACAGGGAACCCACGGC
>JXSR01S052324.1:77769-98511 GCA_000969725.1 Ophiothrix spiculata
TTACATTTATTCCGTTAAAACTAGAATACAGCCAGCTGCCTATTCAAGCGCTCAATGTCAGTATTCCTAGTAACTCCCCATATAACGCTTGGGTCGACAAGGCAAGTGTGATAAAGTGATTTGCCCAGGTTCACAACACGTTGGCACGGGGCTCGAACTCACAACCTCGTGTTTATGAGTCCTGCCGATTTCCGCTAGACCACACATGCTCACGCCTATAGTCTTGGGGGTAAAGCTTGAGTTACATGGCGCAAAACATAATGAGCCAGCCTAGTGAAAAATATGCCCCAGAATCTATATATGAGGCATATAATATACTCCTTGTCTAAAATATCTGAACATTAATACTACTAAAGTTTACAATGGCTTTTGTATTTAATAGATTATAGTCGTAAGTTTACCAATTTGTATGAACTGTCTGAAAAACTGACATTTTGTCAAACAATGTTATCCAAATCCAAACGAACTATATGTAAAAATTGGCTTGACAAATATTTAATGTGTTCAGATTTTTTTGGAGGAAGTACAATTTACAGCATGCTTCTCTGTAAGATGGTTCTACAAAGTATATGAACAAATTTCTTAACTACTATGATAAATTACAAGATTTATCATCATATCAAATGCACTGAGTGTCAGCCGTGGCAATTAAAGGGGCAATGGACAATTTCAGCATCATCCCCCAAACTTTTCTCCAAGCACTTTAAGATTTGCGCATCATTTGAAGTATTAGCAGTTATAATGACAGCATGCAAAGTTTCATTGTCCAATTCAAATGTTATATCAAAATATTAAGATATTCTTTTTATTTTTAATTATCGATGTTGTTATTACGATAAATAATGCCCCCCTATAATTGAATTTTTAAATTTGGCATTTTAAGAGAGACCTAATGCAAACTCCAAATTTCTTTTGATTTATCTGTAATCTATGATGGGAAAAGAATATTTTACAAACACATCTTTGACTTTTCTTGATATATAGCATCAATAAATATGTTTAGAGAATAGCCTCATACCTAAGATCAACAAGCAAAATGAACTTCAAATTTTGACTTTTCTGAATTTTTATCGAAAATTTCCCAATATCTGGCAATTGACTGTAATGTAATTCTTGACGCACTTTGTACCAGAATTACGCTTTTCAACATAAAGTGTATAATATTTCTGCTACTCAATTGTAACATGGTATTTTATGCTACACATAAGATGAAACGCCATAGCATATTTTTTCTTGTTTTTCAATTGACCGGTAGATGCTAATTTCCTTTCAAGATGACGTTTGCAAGTGCGAAGTACGTCACATGCAAACCCTCTATACTGCATTTCGCTAACAGTTGTATTTTTTCAACAATTTTTTTTTGCAAAAAAAACACAATGTATTTACGCAACTGAGCTCTAGCACTGACAAATTCTCTGAAAAAAAGATAAGACATGTATACTTGCCAACACCGCGCAACAAAATTAAAGTCATAAAGCACCTTTGGTTATCAGATGAATACATCAACTTTGCTCATAATTGTAGTAAAAACTTTTTCTACAAACTTACAAACTGTAAAAATAATGTATAAGTTAGCAAAAATACACTTATTAAAAGTTTTCTGTTATAGTTATACTAACATTTATACAACAGATTTTGTTACCATATAATTTTTTGCCAAATAGGTGGGGGGCACTTTCACTGTGCATGTGAGTCCCTCACCCCCTACGTTGTGTGTGCAAGTGAGTCCCCCACCCTCTGCGTTGTGTGTGCAAGTGAGTCCACCATCCCCTGGGATTCACTTTGATATTAGTACAGTAGAGAAGATCTTGTGTGTATCCCATCATGCACTGCTTCCTATAGGATTATTTGTATACGTTAGTTAGTTAGTTAGTTATGAAATACCCTTAAATCAATGTTATTTGTTGTACTCTTGCATTTTAGGCATTGTTTCATCACTAACTACTAACATGACTTACCACTAGGAAGCAATGCATGATGGGATACACACAGTATCTTTTACAGTATGGGATCTTCTGTAAAGCGACAACAGTTTTTACTGTACAGTTATGGTGCATTCAGAGTTCACGGATGTCATCACTGCAATATTGCTCGATACGTGGTCTTGAAAGTTTAAAGCGCACATTTCTTAATGTGTGTAAAGACTGCGTTACAAGTGATGTTGTAGTGATGAATCGCTGGACTCTGAATGCACCATTACTCCCATGACATACTAGCAAACCACAGCTAGCATCTAGCTGGAACCCGGGAGGGGTACTTAGTACAGAACTGATTATGGGGATGTGCCGCAAACTTGGGTAGCAAAATCAGGCTGTCTGGTATGCCAATGGGTCCTTTTTATTTGCAAAATGTGGTATTTTGATGGGTCTGTTTTTCAAAATTTTCTGAGATTTGCGCCAAAATTGAGCAAATTTTGGATTTTGTTCTAAATTTCAACAAAAATCAGCCTAAATTCATGCCAAATTAATGTAAATTTTCACAGAAAATTTGACTCAAAAATTTGGTTTATCCTTCGTGTAAGAGTGCACAAAATTAATCTAACACCAAATCTTATATTACAGGATTAAATGATTATATTGATATATTCCATAATGCAGGTTTGATACAAGTCTAACTAATAAATGTCTTACACGAAGGAAACATTTAGTATATGGATGGGTCCCTTTTTCTTGAAAATTGGTATATACATGGGTAGTCTTCACATTTCCCAGTGGCACACCCCACCAAACCCAAATTTGAGGTCCCCCCCCCCCCCCCCCCACAGTAGCTGGATGCTATTGGAGACACTGCGTCTTCAAATATCTAATAGACCTTTTCAAAATCCATTCGGAAATCTCCGTCACATGGTCATTTTTTCAACCAATCACGTATAAGCTCATTAGTATGCACGATTTTGTCAACAAAAAAGTCAGAAAAATCACTCGCATTTCAGTGCAATAAAAGTGAAAAATAAATAGAACCAGACCCATACAATATTAGATACACTCATTCTGAACAACTTTTGGCCGATGGTAACATAAGCTCACCGACATAAAGAGTGAAATTTCCATTTGAAATCAGCTGATCTGCGCTGATTAAGCTTAAGATTTGAAGTTGCATCAGGGCGATCAAACTGAAAGTGACTCTGTAGTGCTGACACTAATTCCAAGTTCGAATTCGTACGCAACCAATTAACGAGAACACAAACTTAACATTCTGGTTATTGTGTTGAAGAGTCACATTTTCTTTCGGCAATTGCCGGAAAGTGTAAAATCAGCATCGGAAATTCTCAGATAGTCTATTTTGAAAAGGTATATAGTAATAATAAATAAAACCACACACTTGATGCGTCTTCCTCTAATGTCATTGGCCTAACTCTTTTCAAAAAGAAGTGTTACCACCTGAGTCGGTTGGTAAGTCTGCCCAATAAAGTATAAACACAGTATGTGCATTGCAGATATATTGCAAGTTACTTCTTTTCCCCTTGGAGAAATCCTGCACAAATGAGCAGACGGTCAATTCTCTTTCATGACTTATGACAGTATCTACTCTATCAAACATATGTACATACAACCTTCTAGCATGGGAGTGGATTGAAGTGAAACTGCATGCTACAGTGGCAACTCGTTAACACGTAACCTGATAATATGAGAGTACTTTGTCCATTCTCAAGAATATCTTTTACATTATAAATTTGTTTGATAACATGTAGTTCTGCTAACATATAATAAAATGTTAATTCCTGTGAACTCTGTGTTAACCAGTTTTCACTGTAATAGGAAGTATCTGCTATGCTTTATAAATGCACATACTGCATTTTTACTTTGTAGGGCAGAGGTATGCCGCTATCCTTGCAAACACTTGTCAACATGCACATTCATCTGATCATTAGTGGTGCCAGCAGGAAGCGTCTTCTGGCACAGTGGACAAACCATCTTCTTAAGCTTTGACTCAGTCTTCTTAACAAATGGTAATACCGCATTACCTTGTAAAGTCTTGGTCTTCTTGGACGGTTGCATGATCAAGTTTGGTGCTTTTGCATTAGACTCAGTTAGAGGGCGCTTTTTACCACCAAGGGTAGAGCCTGACGAGTGGGATTCATTTGACAAAGTTGAGGGACTTCCTGATAGCGATTTATTTACAGATAATACCGATATATCATCGGTTGATGGTTCTGATGGAGGTGACAAAAGTCCGGGTTTGGAAGGACAGGATAAAGAGTTGGTAGAACTGGCAGGTATATCTGAAGATTTTGGGGAAGATTCATCTCTGGGGCTTGAGGAGAACTTTTCTGAAGTCTTTGATGAAACTTTGCCTCCAAGGTCTGAAGTAGACTTATCTGAAGACTTTGATGATTCTTGACCTCTGAGGTCTGAAGTAGACTTATCTGAAGACTTGTCTGCCTGACCATTAGAATTAGACGAAGTCTGATCTTCAAGATCACAAGGTGAAGACTTATCGATAGAGTCCGCAGAGCTATTTGAAGTTTTGTCTGCAAAATTATCACTTGGAACCTTACTATTACACCTTTTCTTTGATGGATTTTCTATGTTAGCAGTTGAGTTCTTTGGCGATGCAGATAGATTTCCTTTCTTATTTTCTGACGATGTTGTCTGTGAAGCGAGATCACTTGTTACTTCTGAAGAAGTCTTTTCTAAGTCTAACACAATACTATCACAATCAACTGAGTCTGTACAATCAGATTTGCATGCGCACATGCGCTTAGTCTTCTTACAAGTCTTACATTTACGAGTTAGTTTGCTATCACTGGTCGCTGGAGTTTCAGAGCCACTATTTTCGCTAGCATTAGTGTAATCTTTTCTGGGTATTGAACGCAAGCCATGTCTTCTTGTGGATGTGGAAGTTGACTTTGGTGTTGCGCTGTCGTTATCATCATCAGGACACCATTCTCCATCAGTTGTATCATCAGTTTGTTTATCAGATGATTTTGATTTGCTCTTTTTCTTATGAGAAGTCTTGGATTTTCGCTTTTCAGAGGGCGACGTCGATTTCCGCTTTACAGAGGGCGATGTCGATTTCCGCTTTTCAGAGGGAGATGTCGATTTCTGTTTTTCTGTGGGCGACATTGATTTCCGCTTTTCAACAGGTGATGTTGATTTCAACTTTTCAGAAGATGATTTCTGCTTTTCAGTGGGTGATGATGACTTTGGTTTGAATATATTTGCTGAAACAATAAGAGATGGCGATTTGCACGAGGACGCGCCACTGTCGCTATCACTATCAGATATTACCATAGGCTCATATTCTTCTCCATCATCCTTACTACTGTGACCTTCTTGACCTTTAGCATTCTGACCTTTGACCTGAGATGACCTTTGTCTCTCTTCCTCAGCCAAGCGTTTAGCAGCCTCATGCTCTGCCTCAATTTGAGCTTGCCTCTCACTTTCACTGATGACTTTAAAGAAGCTGCGTATAGTCTTTTGCGCAGTCATTGCTTTGGTGACTAGCTTTGGGTTGACAGGTGTCTCTGGGTCAATTCTAGCATGGTTGACTGGGTCGGAGGTCACTTGCTTTGTCAAAAGGGGAAGTCCATCAGCACCAATATTTAACCTCTGAAAAATACAAATTCAAAATACAGGCTTAGTTTTAAAATAAGGTTGGATTAAATGAATATGGTCAGGTTTTTAGTGGGTCCAAAAGATTTGATTCAG
The DNA here is from genome assembly GCA_000969725.1 of Ophiothrix spiculata. NCBI lineage: Eukaryota > Metazoa > Echinodermata > Ophiuroidea > Amphilepidida > Ophiotrichidae > Ophiothrix > Ophiothrix spiculata. The sequence continues at coordinate 83,421 of JXSR01S052324.1, forward strand.
ATGTGCTGGTTGAACCTCAAACCCTTACTATTTCTGATTGATGGTCATTTGTGCTGAAAATGGTACTCATTGGTAATGATTTTTTCTAGAAACATATGCCTATTCCCCCTAAAAAAGGAATATTTTGTACGCAGACTCATATAAGGATATTTTGTTAGAAAATGAGACTCCCATCTAAGGACTTCTTGTGAACAAATGACCAATGTCTGAGGGCAATAGGGCCAAAAAATGTTTTTTGCCCTCAAGTGAACTTTCTGAAACAGTTAGTTCAGTCGGTCAAAAAAAAAATGTTTTGATTATTATTTTTTATAAAAGCACCCAAAGTGCCATATTTTGGTTCATTTCCCACCATTTTTATCTGAAAACACCCAATCGGTGCAAAATTGGGTGCTTTTCCGATCTTTTTTTTCTCCTTCTTCCTGACTTGGGCTGGTCTCTTATGGGTAACACAACATACTTTTTCTGGAGCTAATCCATTGAAGCCTCACATCCATTATGCCCCATATACAAAAGTACCCCCCCCCTGCAAATCCTCACCGTCTGCACTGCCTCCATGGCTTTGGTTTCCTTGATCACATCTTTCGTTGCGTCCAGTAAGTCTGCCGGATAACGTATACCTATCGTCCGTTCCCCATCACTCAACTCAACTCGCACAACCTTCATGCTATAGCTAGCTTTGCTGTAAATGAAAAGAGACATCCATAATGAGCACTTTGTGTTTAAACTCCCCCCCCCAGTTGCGTCCAGTATTGTCCATTCTACGCCACTCAATTCAACTCGCACAAACTTCATGCTATAGCTAGCTTTGCTGTAAATGAAAAGAGACAACCACAATGAGAACTTTATGTTTAAACAACCCCCCCCCCCCCCCCCCCCCAATTTGCGTTTGCGTCCAGTAACTCTGCCGGATAACGTATACCTATCGTCTATTCTCCGCCACTCAATTCAACTCTCACAACTTTCATACTATAGCTTCAATCATGGAAAATTTGTGTTGGTACAACCGAGTATTTTTCAGGCTATTTTTCTTAATAACTTTGGCTGAATTTGGACAATCATTTTCTAAGGAAGTTGTATGTTCAGGTTTAACCCTTTACAAAATCATATCTTTCCTGACCCCCATCCCCAATCAAATAATGTTGAGAGGTATAAAACAAAGGTTTTGATAACATGGTATATGTCAACATTGTACTATACTGTATAAACCTTGAATTATGCAAAAAAGCAATCAGACTCTGTTACGAGACCCAAAGCATATCCCTTGTATTCTTTCTACAACATTGTAAACTGCTGGTTTTGTATTGTGTAAGAGACTAGCAATGATTGATTAGATTTGATTAAGACCAAATCACTGCATATTATCTGGTACATGAATCTTTCATGATTTTGGTATTATTTTTGGTTAATTTTGTTGCTACTACATGGACAAATCTTGAATATAAGCTCATTTGAATATTCAATTTGATTGGGTACGTTGTTATGAGTCGAAAAGTACGGATTAATTTAGAAACAAAGTAATTTTCTGCCTTCATTGCTCTGTAACTCAAAATTAATATTCCGACATTCGACCAAGGAATTTAAAACAGGGAACCAGTACTCGTCACCGTTATGGTTTCACCACCGTGTAAATCCATCTTGGACTGTCGCTCATGGAGGGTGAGTTATTGCACCTCCGGCATTTTACGGCTCCGCGTGCCACACTTCGAGTCTTCGCAACAGATTAGCGGGATAATTGGCGTACTTTGATCAGAGCAAGTCGCAATACACGCTACTTAAACGCAGACACGGTTTGCGCATGAAACAAAATGCACACACTGTATATGCGTCAAGTGAAGATTTACGCGATCGGGCTAAACTCCAAATATATCGGGAAGTACAATAACTCTGCTCCATGAGCGACACAAGATGGCGGCGTATCCCGATTCCTCTATAAAAATTCCTTACATTAGACTCATTCCCCTTGATCATGTCACATATGTGTATGCTAGTCGGTTTTGAGGTGCATTTGTTAGTATTTTTTAATATTCTGATGCGGTGGTTTTGAAATTGTTTTGGGTATATTAAAAGGCCATGGCTATACGCAAGACGTCGTGCACTTAATTTTGTAAAGTCTATACGCAGGACCGTTCTTCCCTGTATCTATTTCTATTCAAAATACAAGTATCACAGCAAAACATATCATGAAATAAATAAATAAGCAAATAAGATGAATGATATATAAATGAATAAATGAATAATTACTTTTGTTCAATAACGAATTAAAAACAACATGAAAAACTCAGCAGACAAGTAAAGTTTCAATATATTATTTTTAGAAATTATACAGTTTATAAAAGCTAAATATTATAGTCATGATAGCAAAACAATATCATGCAGTAACACTGGCAAGATATTTATAATGCGATAATAACATCGATCTCAATATTTACTGTGGTATTATCATGTATTTATTTAATGACAAGTTTTTGCTGTGTTACTTATGGTTTGAATGGAAATAGACTATAGAAGAACGGTCGTGCGTATAGACTTAACAAAAATTAAGTGCACGACGGTCGTGCGTATAGACACTTCCATATTAAAATATGAATAACCCCTTGAGATGAAGTGTTTAATTTTTGGGATTGTGTGCAGGATACATTGCAAACATCCACATCCCTCAAGTGAAGTTGAACCTTGGTCAATTGTGTCTTTTTGCAGATTCAAAGGTCCGTATGCACAAAGCAGGACTAACTTAGTCCCGGGACTAAGTAAAATTTAAAATGGGAGAAATCACACATTTTGAGGAAAAACTAGCGATAATTTATGTTCTTGATTACAGATTTAAACTGAAAATTTTAATATTTGATTCATTTGTCTGTTTTAGAACATTGCAATTATTGTTAGAATAAATAAATGGTTTAGTCCTGGACTAACTTAGTTAGTCCTGGTCTAAACCAAAATTTGTTCTTTTTAGAAAAAAATTGCCAAAGTTCCAAAACAGACAACTGGTCAAATTGTAGCCATTTCAGGATGGATCTTAATGCAAGGACATAAGTTATTACAGATTCCAAAAAATGTGTCATTTTCAAGAAATCAAATTTTACTTAGTCCGGGACTAAAGTTAGTCCTGCTTTGTGCATACGGACCAAAGAGATCACATCTTCAGCATGGTAATTATTGTTTCATGTTCATACATACCATAAAATGGAGTTATAATTATCAAAGTAAAAGAAAAATGTTGTGTTGCCCTCAATTAAAAAATCTGAAACAGTTGGGTCGGGCAGTCAGAAAATTAAGCTTTTGCTATTTTTTCAAGCACCGAAAGTGGCAAATTTGGGAAAATTTCCATGATATTTCTACAATAGCGCCCAATCTGAGCAAATTGGACTTTTTCCAACTAAGGACGGTCGCTAAGGGCAACACAACAATATTTTTTTTTGCCCCCCCAAAAAAAAGAACTCTAGCTCAGCTTCCTTAGGCCAAAAACCCTAAGTGCTACGCGTTTTTTTTTTTAGTCAAAAAAGGCTACGCGGACGCGGAAATCTTTTTTTATTACGTTTTTAGGTCACTATTTTTTTTTCAGCGGCTTCGCAGCCGAATTTTTCCCCTTTTTTTATCATTCGATGTAAGAAGAATACGCGGTTCTCGGGCCGCGCGGTTCTCGGGCCGCGCGGTTCTCGACACAGAGTGTCGATCACGATGCCTCCGCCTTCCACCTTTGTAATCGGACTAAGTTGAGAATTTGACCTTTGACCCAAACCTTTGAAATCGGACAAAGTTGAAAATTTGACCTTTGACCCCTAGTTTAAGGTCGGACGATTGGGTCACCATTGACACTTTTGATCGCTGGTCAAAGACGAACATTTTGAGACTTTAACCTTTGAAATCAGACAAAGTTGAAAATTTGACCTTTCTTTTGAACTTTGACCCCCAGGGAAAGGTCGTACGCAGCTCTATCCTCACCTACCCACCAAATTTCATTAATGTAGGGTGCACGGTTTGTAATATATGCCATTTAAACCATTTTATGCAAAAATTATGCAAATTAGGTACTTAATTAGCATATTTTGCGCCGAAATTGTTGCTGGATCCAGTTCAACTCTGGGTCTACCCAGTCACCAAATATCATTAACGTAGGGCATGCGGTTTCCGAGATATGCTCTGGATAAAATAATGCTCCGTTTAAGAGATATTGCCAGTTTTATCTACTAAGATTCCATAGGATTTCATGTAAGAGCGGCATCTTAAAACGCATCGTATTCGTTAATTAAATGGCCGATCGGGCCGATTTTCGCATATGTGGTGCGCAAATCAAAATAAAGTGGGGTTAACATTTTGAATGGGTGGGGTTTAGATTTACCCCCATTTTGGATTTCAGCCTAAGTCCCTAAAATCTCAAAAAATCACATATTTTCTGCTTAAAAACCAACTAAATTTGCATATTTTGCGCAAAAACTTTCAGAGAAAAATACTAGCCACCCTTACCACCACTCCACCGACTTGCATCGCTATACGCCTCACCAGTTCCGAGAAACGAGCCCGGACGGACAACCAGAAAACATGCAGTAAAAGAAATGCGGTAAAATTTGAATTTTTAACCCTATGCGCGCGGGAAGCTGAGACAGAGTTCTTTTTTTCTTTGGCCTAATCAACTGATGCTACTTCCACAATGAGATAAACAACAACGATAAAAAAGAAGTACATCTTTTATGAACTATAAAGTATACCTTAATTGTAATTTGCCAGCAAATCTGGCAATTGTGTTTTCCAGTGTTGCCATGAGCGTTACTATTCCGCCACTCAGTAGATCCATACGATAGCATCTTGACCCAACTGAAAATAGAAATAGAAAGGATTACTAAATCATTGAAGAGTTTGTTCCAAACTCAATTCAATAGCTGCCATATCGTCACTCTAATAAAATTATGGTCTATCTGATATTTTTGCTTTTGGCTCATTCCAGTGAAAACTAAACCTTTTTTGATTTCAAGCAAACAATCAGCTTTTTTATTCGACCATATGAGCAGTTTTTTCAGTCATACGTTTGTTACTCGGTATGTGAAAAGTATTTTCTAATCAGAAATTTTGAATTTTTTCTACCCGTGCATGAATGAGCACAAGTTTTCATTCAAAAATGTCACAAACGTTACCAGACCTTACCAAACAAAACATTGCATTAAAAGAAATCCTGACGATAGAATTTCCTACCACTTTTATGAACTATTTGTAAATATGTTACCAATCATCTGTGAAAAGCGCAATAAAAAATTTGCTAACATGTAAGAGAAATTTTACTTTGAAGTCATTTGGAGCAAAAAAACATTTCCGTGCGAGGTCACAAACGTTACCGAACGTTACATGAACTTTATTCAGTATTTTGGCAATTATTTTAATCTTTAAACACCTGCATGTCTCGATCCCACCAGTGAGCACCATTATCAACGTTACAACAAACTCTTTGATATAATGTTTATGCTAGGTTCTGTGGCCATTTAAAAGTGAAATTTTCCAATTTTTCGGTCACAAACGTTACTTCGGAATCACCCTCTTGAGAAAATAAAAATAAAGGCCTTTATTTGTTTTCAATGGATGCATTTGCACTGAACTTCAGAGTCACCTCAGTGGTACTTACTTGTGCATGTCTGGGGATTCTTGCAGTGTTTCCCATGGATACATTTAGTCTTACAGGCTTCATACTGGTCCTTCCATCCTTTCTCTGAAACAAGAATGACGAAAATGGATGGAAATTTTACATGCAAGTTCTTCTACAAAGTTCTTTGTGTTTTTTGAATGACATATTTTCAATCATGACAAAATATTATTTGTTATCCCCTGTTTGTTCATGCAATATGAGAAAATATTAAAGGTTTGGGTTCGTATCACACGAGGCTGAAAGCCGAACCCAAATCATTAATATTTTTCGTGTTGCATGAGAACAAACAGGGAATTACAAATTTATCACTCCGTACACACGTACGTTGATGGCAAAAAAGCTAAAAAAAAGCCAAGAAAAATGCTTTGAAAATGGTTATTTTTAAATTTTTTTATAACATTGCAATCAATTTTAGATTTAAATTTTTCCTGGCTTGATTGACAGTTATGCGAGTTGTTTCTATCGGCATTGTGAGGTACAACGCGTTGCAGTTTCCAAAATCAATACAAGTTGGACTGGTAAAGGAGCTATATGATACGACTTTTTCATATCACATAAAAGGTTTCATATCACATAGAACTTTGAAATGTTATGCAATGTGGAAATATCATTTGCAGCTATTAACCAATGCAATTGTTGTATTTTTATCTACCGGTACCGAGTGATAATAAAGACTCACAAAAAAGTATAGCCTCACCTCGTACAAATGGCTCCTGTGCCAATTCGGAATACGCAAACGTAATTTGAAGATTGTGTGCACTAGCGCTGGAGTTTCAGCTTTCATTTGACACCCTATTTTTGACAAGTGACACCGAAGTTATGAACATTTTATACCCTCAAGGTCGTTTTTTAAAAGTTGCAAATTTCATTTTTTGCACCATACAAACCAGCAACACAAGACTAAGGATCAATATTAGGAGAGTGAGTTTGGTCACAGAAGCACACGGTTTTTCGGAAGCATGCGTCATGGGGTTCCAAGCATCACCCATCAAGATATTTTTTTTAAAAATCTTATTAAGGAAAAGGTATACTTTAGGTCCCATCAAAAACTATACCCTAACCCTAACCCTAAACCCTAACCCTAAAACTAACCCTAACCCTACACCCTTACCCTTACCCTAACCCTAAACTAACCCTAACCCTAACCCTAAACCCTAACCCTAAAATTCTGGATGGGACCTAAAGTACACTTGGTCCCTTATGAATAATGAGAAACGATCTAAACTTCAGATTCAATTGGTAAACAGTACTAGCCTTAAAAAACAAATGGTGCACCGTTATTCGTTCTCTTATGTGGTCTGGTACTTGCGCCATGTCTTTAATGCTAGCAATGCTTACCAATTGAATGTCGTTTCTTCGGTTCTTATTATTAATAAAATGAATTAATGAAAAATTATAGACAAAAAAATATTTGGATGGATGATGCTTAGACACAAATGACGCATGGTTTTGAAAGACCGCGTGCTTAATTGACTAAACTCACTTACCTCTCATATTGATCATTATTTTTGCGTTACTGGTTTGTACAGTGCAAAAAGTGAAATTTGCAACTTTTAAAAAACGACCTTGAGGGATTTAAAAGTGCATAACTTCGGTGTTTCTCAGTCAATTGTCAGAAATAGCGTGTCAAATAAAAGCTGAAACTCTAGCGCTTGTGCAGACTATCTTCAAATTGCGTTTGCGTATTCCGTATTGGCATAAGATCCATTTGTTCAAGGTGAGGCGATACTTTTTTTGGAGTCTTTATATCTTACTCATGGTTTTGTATATGAATTTGTATTGTTCTCACATACTGGTTAGGGGATACACTTCTCTTTCTGGACCCTCATTTCCCTATCCAAACCCCGGGGGGGGTACTCAAATTTGGTTTGGGTAGGGACGTGCCTCCAGGAAATTTGGAAAGCCACCCATCCAAATACCAGTCTTTAATAAAAATTGAATCATCCAGGTACCAAATCTTCTAAATTTTGAGCCAATTTTAATCAAAAATCTCATTTTTTATGTCCAAATTTGCTCTATTTTGGCAAAATTTTCTAACATTTTGAGAAAAAATGTCTAAATTTGCGACATTTGGCACAAATTTCTGAAAATTTTGAAAAGCAAACCCATCAAAATACCACATTTTGCGAAAAAAAGGACCGATTGGAATACCAGAAAGCCCAATTTTCTACCCGAATTTGCGACACATCCCTATAACCCCTTTTGTACTAAGTAGCCCCCCGGGATCCAAACTCAATTTTTACGGTTGGGTATCTCCTCTTTAAATCTGCTGTATAAACTCGCACAACCTTAACTACACATCTTTGGTGACACCAAGATTGACAGTATGGAAACTTAGGAAGAGAAACATTTTGCAAGCAAAAATGATCCAAGTTAAAATGACGTCATTTTTATAGTATCCGCAAACTTGTTAAAATCAGCTCAAAATTTTATATAAAATCTCTAAATTGATGCAAAGTGCATGAGCATGACATTTAAACTATAGCTGAAAGCGGACCTTACGTCATACGCAGCACAGAGGTCTAAAAATAACTCATGATGAACTTAGCGTACTGTAAAAACAATCAATACTTTAACCAGGCATTCCTTCATTTTCTTTCTATTTTAGCGAGAAGGAAATCTGTGAAATGATGAGGTGTTTGTCATCTTGTTGTGGTTTGAATTCCACACATCTCACATGATTTTGGAATCGAAATATTTTTGAAACAAAATTTCCGAGAGCCGTCATTTTCTCCATTAATTTGAATGGGGAGTCTGCAATTGTTTTCAACGCGCTATATCGGAAAAAGGTCCCGGATGTAAACAAGACGCCCAAACGTCCACGCTTACCTACTGGAAAATGGGAACTTGAGTGTAAAATTTTTATTGGTGAATGAAGGTGGGGCAACATAGGGCAAGGCTCATTACTTGGGGGAAATATCCCCCCCCCCCCCTCCTGTCAAGGTCCGGTCGCTGCCTGTCAAAACCATTCCACTTACCTGCTTTTTCCTGTGTCACAAGGTTGTATCTTGACAACAGGTCCGAGATCTCCTCATCAAAGGCTGATATACCAGTGTTTGGTCTGGAACAGAATACATGAAATATCTATATTAGCATGTAAATGAACAATCTGAGAGGAACATGTTGGTGTTGTTTTGAACAAGATTTGACCAATTTTGTAATTTCACCTCTTGTTTTGGCAGCCATTTTGTTTTATGCAAAATTAATCAACTTTGACACGCCTAATTTTTCCTACATTTTGAATATGTTGTTTGGGAGGTCATCAACAGTTAATTTCAGCCCAAAAATTTAGTGCTGTAATTTTTCCACGTATCTTCAAGAATTTTCATAGATTGACTTAATCTATTTATAGACCATATCGATAATTGACATAATCCCGCCGTTGATGGGGTAAATCCACAGAACCGGACGGGGAATCGGAACTCAGAACGAGGCCAAGTATGATAAACACACTACTTGCTCTCGCTCTGAGTTCAGTTCCCCGTCCGATTCTGTGGATTTACCCCATCAACGGCGGGAGTAGGTCAATTATCGATATGGTCTATTAAATATCCGATTTGAATTCACAACCAATAAAAAAATATCTCACCAAGAAATCCTAAACGAAAGTTAGATTTTTAAGTCGCCAGTAAAAACAGATGTCTACCCTATACTAATGTTCTTTATAGGATTTGTTAAACCCTTTCTTGAACACCTTAACACAGATATTAACCAGGATTAATTGGATTAGCCTGGATTTGAACCAGTAGAAACAGGTGTTTAAACAGAATTTTGTTTTCTTGGATTTGATAACCTCTCTCTTGAACAGTTTACAGAGATCAGATCAGACCTGAATCAGATTAACCTAGATTAATCAGATTAACTGGGATTTGAACCCATGACCTATCTTAATATCTAGCAATCTTGAAGAAATTGAATTGGGTTTCTGGGTTGCCAGTAGAAAGGTGTCTAAACGGAATGTTGTTTCCTTGGATTAGATGACCCATCTCTCGACCAGTTTACAGAGATCAGATCAGACCTGAATCAGATTAACCTAGATTAATCAGATTAACTGAGATTTGAACCCATATCTTAATACCTCACCTAGCAATCCTGAAGAAATGAGTCGAGTTGGGTTTCTGTGTTGCCAGTAAAAACAAATGTCTACCAAAATGTTCCTTCTTGGATTTGTAGAAGCCATTCCTTGATCCTGAATGTACGGATGCTCTCGCCAAAGCTTGCTCCCAGGTCATCCCGCGGTCAACTGATATGGACATGTGGCTGAAATTGGAATGACGGAAAAGTTGTCATTATATGAACAGGTGGAAGCAAAATGAAATAGAAAGGAAAGAAAAAAAACACCAAAACAGGAAAGAATTCTTTAGGCTGATTACAATGAATTAATAACCCAACAGCTTTCCTGAAGCTTATCTCAATTGGGGTCCCAGATCTTCCTTTGTTCACTTTTAAACGCAGGAGGAAGACCAGAGTTCCCGGAGAAGAACTTGTGGAAGCGTGGAAGCATGGACTGAAAACCAAATGCACATACAGTGCCGGGACCGGGAATCAAATCCGGGACTCATTGGTGCAAAAGCAGAGAAGTACAGCTGCGCTAACCTGCTTTAACTAGACAGCAAGACCGTAGAACTTTATCTACTGTTTCGGAAAGCTCTTTTACCTCCCGGGGGGGCTACTCAGATATGGTTTGGGTAGGGACGTGCCTCTGGGAAATTTGGAAAGCCACCCATCCAAATACCAATTTTTAAGAAAAATTGAACCATCCATATACCAAATCTTTTAAATTTTGACCCAAATTTGATAAAAAATCTCATTTTTTCTGTCCAAATTTGCTATATTTTGGCAAAATTTTCAAACATTTTGAGAAGAAATGTCCAAATTTGCGGCATTAGGCGCAAATTTCCGACAATTTTGAAAAGAAAGCCCATCAAAATACCCTATTTTGCGAAGAAAAAGGACCGATTGGAATACCTGAAAGCCTGATTTTGCTACCCGAATTTGCGGCACGTCCCCATAACCCCTTTTGTACTAAGTAGCCCCCCCGGGTTTTACCTATCAACAAGATCCTAAAACATAAGGACAGAGATTTTCCACACAAGTATAAAAACTTATCCATATCAGAAACTTTCACTTGGTAAACTTAACCATGATATAGGCTTATAAATTCAACCATGATATTGGCTTAAAACTCCATTTATAATTGACATCTTTGGTCAGGTTTTGAGAGCATTTTACAGGGAGTTGTAGGGATCTTTTGTAATTGAGTTTCAGCCAAGGGAATGGAAAATTTTTTGTTTGTTTGCCCTCCGCGACCGACCCTAAAAATGGCAAAAATTAGGGTCGCGATTTTAGTTAATTTTTTTTTTCAAACATGTAGAATATGAAAACGCAATATTTTCGATATAGAACGTAAAATTTAGCAGTATAAAGTCACATTTAGAAGTATAAAATGCATATTTCCTCTAAATAATGACCCCAAATTTTGATAAAGCCCTGCGTTGCTTGCTATTCACAATAAAATCCATGGAATGACATCAGTCTTTAAACTATGTGAAGAGTTTTAAAAAAAATAAATAAATAAAGATCAACCGACTGACCGACCCAAAATTTTAATTTTTCCACTGGAGGGCAAACAAACAATTTATTTTTTTTGCCCTAAGCCTTCCACTTCTTTTACTTAAACTCAACCATAATAAAGGCGGGAATAAAGGTTTACAACTCTAGCACTGAAATTAAGCCAATGAAGACATATATCTCCCTTTATAACAGACCTGCTTTATAATGATTTTATTAAGGCAAAAGGACATGTTTGGTCAAGCGTAAGAGGAATTTGTTCTTAGTAAGTTGGCGTGCTAGTCTGGGCTTCCCCCAGCATCTCAACAGATGACGCTTTGATATCAGTACCTTCCCATCATGCTTTGCTTCCAAGGCATGATGGGAAGGTCCTGGTATAATCTTTTGCAGGAATCTGTACTAAGTTGGCGTGCTGGTCTTGGCTTCTTGAAACACTTGCTTGGGTTTGCCCAGCATCTCAACAGAGGATGATATCAGGACCTTCCCATCATATGCCTTAGAAGCAAGGCATGATGGGATGGTCCTGGTATAATCTTTTGCTGGAATCTGTACTTACTAAGTTGGCGTGCTAGTCTTGGCTTCTTGAAACACTTGCTTGGGTTCCCCCAGCATCTCAACAGAGGATGCTTTGATGTCAACGAGACCTTCAGAATACCTGGCAAAAATCAGACATACTCAAAATTAGGTCATCCTCTAAGGGTTTTTTTTTTTTTTTGAAATTTGCAGGTACTCTAGATCAAAAGCTCTCCTGAAGTTCTTTAGAAATTAAGAATAGCTATTTGGAAATTTAGAGTTAACTCTTTGAACCCGACGAGCCGGTATACCGGCTCACGTGTACATGTACCATATACCCGACGAGCCGGTTTACAAGGTCACATGTCAGAAACTTGATGTGTGTGTCAACAGGCATGGGTAGATAAAATTTCCAATGGTCTTATTTATATCAGAAGACATCAATAAAACTTTGAACACATGATTGATCAGCAATTCTTCTCTTATTTACTCGACAGAGCTGAATCATTCCTCACATTTTCGTAAATTTGTTCAAATTTTCAACAAATATGGCTTCGCCCATAGACTACAACGTAAATGTAGAATATGTTTGTCGACATAAATGGTATTTTTTTGTTAATGCTGGTTATTGGAACAATTCAGACTAGTGTAAAATGACAATGTAAAGCAAGAAAAATCAAAATAAAAGTATGTTTAGGTGTTGAATTGGTTTTTTTTTTAACTTTCTGGTTGGCCCGGGTCAGCGGTACAGATGCATATTGAATGGCCAGGGTTCAAAGGGTTAATGCCATCATGCAAGGTGCTCTATTAATTGAGCTCCTATAAAACATTTGAGTGGAGCAGAGAGGCTCAATAGAGCTCACTCTCCTCAAAGGGAAGTCCCTGTTATATAAAAATGTTTATTTGTTCATAGGTAGACAAGCAAACCCTGTTTTACGGGTGAGTGGAATTTCTAGGTCAGGCGATTTCCCCCCCCCCTTTTTTTTGCATAAAATAGCCCAAAAATCCGTAATCCCAAAAATTTGTATTTGTGCAACGTTTTAGACACCCCGACTTGCACCCCTCCCTCCTGTTTTTGCAACTTTTGAGACACCCTGTACTTACTTTCCTTCCTTTTTGGCAGTAGCAATTGCATTTTGTAAACACTCAAAGAAATAGTTGAAAATCTGATGAGAAAAAAAAGAGAGAAATTACAATCTAATAGTCAAAAAGTTTTAAACATCCAAAGATGCAAGTGGCTGAAGTCAAAATTTCCTGAAAGGTGTAGAAGATTTCTGGAAAGGTATGTATATTTTTCCTATTCATTTATACAGGACAGAAAGATATTTTCAGTCAAATTTCCTTGATTCAGAAAATTTCCTGAAAATGTGCATCCCTGATTCACAAAGACAAAATACTAGAACAAGAATTAACACATTAGCAAGCCAATAAAATACCTAAATACCCCCCATTTGAGCTCCATGGAAAAAAATGGTTGTGTTGCCCTCCACCGGCCTGGTCGAAATTGTGGAAAATCCCGACCTGTTTTTTTTTTTTTTTACTAAAATTCTTGATTTTTAATATTTTTTGAGTTTAGCCTGATTTCCAGCCATGAAAATGTTCCAAAATGTGTATATTAGCAAAGTTTAAGAGAAGAAAAACTTTTTTTAATGACCCTGTTTCTGTTACACATGGCATCTGTAATGGTTATTAAAAAAAAGGGGGAAAAATACCGGCCTGGCCGTCCCCACCACTTTGGGCCTGTGAGGGCAACACAACTATTTTTTTTTTGGCCTTACGTATATGGCCTGTGTACAAAGCCAGGTATCCCTCCTGTATATCTATGGTCATGGCATTCAAAAGCAGATACTGTAAAACATGAAAATTTCGCGGCATTAAATTTTCGCGAATTGACAAACTGTACCATTTTCGCGGCATGAAAATTTCGCGAAACAACAATGTGTGAATGGTTGCTGAATTCAGCAACCATCGTTCTTACTGAACTTTTACTAAAACTTTTGAATAAAACATAGAATCCACTTACAAACATCAGAAGCAAAAACATGGCCATTTCCATCGCAACAAATTACCAGTAAAAGTTTACATTTAACAGTACTAGCTAGCCTACTTAGATGATACAGGTCAAGTGCCGGCAGCATAATGTAAACAAAGTTACTACTTCCAGCCATGCTTCCAGTCAAGGTAAAAGCATCAGTCATATTGTCTGTGGTGGTCTATCAACAAACATACAGAATGATTGCATCACTCATGATCACTATATGGTAAATGCCATAGGGGGTCGAATGACTTAATAGGCTATAATTTTTGCAGCGCGTGTGTGGAAGAAAAGATTGTTCTGTAAACTTAATTGTCTTGGTGTGTTCAGAAAATTTTGGGGCATTTAAATTTGAAATTCGCGAAATTAAAATGCACGCGAAATTTTCATGCTTTACAGTACTGCAACAGATATTGTGAGAAAGACTACTCCTTGGGAGGGAACTTATCCCTCCCATGTACATACGAAAAAGCTAGACACATATGACACCTGCTACAGCCAGGTTCAAAAGAGTATCATTTTACCTATGGCTATATATCATCCTTTAGGCCAAGAAAAAAATGTTGTGTTGCCCTCAAGTGGAATTTCTGAAAAAATAAGTCGGTTGGTCGGAAAATATATTTTTTTTTTAATTTTTTTTTTTAAAAAGCACCCAAATTATGAAATTTGGGTGCATTTTCCACTATTTTCAAAATATTTTCTCAAAAAACACTCAATCTGAGCAAAATTGGGTGCTTTCCCGACCCTATTTTTTTTAAAAATTTTGAATAGGGTCGGTCGCTGAGGGCAACACAACATTTTTTTTGGCCTTATGGTGCTGTTTTGATATGTAAGTACATTCATAATCTAAATACTGTAAGTACATTCATAATCTAAGTACTGACGAAAGTGTAGCCCATTTGGATCTTACACAATACAACACTTACCAGATTTTGTTTCTTCACACTTATCCCCAGGATGCGATTAAGGAACTTGCTCACTTTACCCTCATCTTTGTCCGATACCTTCAGTGATGTCAGCCCTGTCTCCAATACACCCATCAGCTCCAAGCATTCCTTTATTTATTTAAAAAAAGCGAAATATAATCTGAATTAATATATTAAATATGTATCTTCCTATAGATTACAGTACAGATAGGAGACAGGACTATTTGCATTCAAAAAAATCGGCTAAGTTACGGAATCGTGCCACGCTTGAAACAACGCTGTGCGTATGAGTAGAGACTCAGCTTTGCACTCTGGTCGCACACTACAATAAGGCGTAAAAAAAATTGATGTGTTGCTCTCACCGGCATTTTTATTTTTATTTTTTATTTTGTACACATTTGTTGTAATTTTTTT
>JXSR01S052329.1:0-11653 GCA_000969725.1 Ophiothrix spiculata
GTAACCGTTGATGTCCCTATTCCTTTTTTCCAAACTAATGCCCATATGCACAAAGAGGTTTAAGATTTAACGACCGGGTTAAAGTTACACCGGTTCTAAGTCAAATTTTCTTCCATAAAAGGACCCTTTGAAGCATTTTTGAACCACAACAATTGATGTTCTTAAATATAAAATCATTTAGCTATTTAGACCGCCCCTCTAGAAAAATAGTGAAATTTAGTCTGGAATCGGCAATTATCAAATCCTGGCGCTCAACAAGTAATTTACCAAATAAGGACATCATTTAAATTAGTCATGTGTCATTTGTTACCGTAGTTATCCGTTTGATACGGGATAGCTGTTTTAAGGTATTCAGGATGTTGCCAAATAGCCACACTTGTTTTAAAAAAAATTGTCGTGATCTAGACGACACTTTTCCCATCCCATAGGCATAAAAATATTGTTTTAAATCTCCAAAGTAAGGGGCTGACATCTATCAATAAAATAAAAACAGAATCATTGATCAAAGATTACTGAGATTTTGGCAATTAACTAATCCATAATGGCCGCTAAAACACACTTGATGGTCATGTTGGATCATATAAGGTCAAAGGTAAAGTAAAAACAAAAACAATATGAATCCGTAGGTGCTTACCATGCTATTCTGAAGTTTGAATGAAATACACCGAGTACTTCTAGAGATACGGTAATTATTGAGTTCGTTTAAAATAGAGGTAACATTATCTCTGGACTGAAGCAATGCAGGGGATGGTGTTGGTGGGGGGGTGGGGGTGGTGTCAGATTGAAAAGGATTCAATTTCCTCTTTTGTGTATACATACCTTTTTATCAAATAAATAGCTTTGTAAGCGAGTCGCGAGTGTGAAGGGTAGTACCAGTAGAAAACTCTAAAATTGCATAAAACATATTCTATATTCATAATAGCATTGGAAAGAGATGAATGCAATATAATCAGACAGCTTAATTGGTATCCATTAGACATGTAATTACACAATAAGATTACACATGTTACCAATAATCCCTAGTACTTAGCTAGAAAGAGATAGTTTCACAATACCTCCATGGTTTCACATACAAGAGAAATCATATCGCCACTGTGCACCTGCATCCCTCGAGTGGATAAGCCTATCTAATGAGAACACAGGTTATTCCAATATTAAACTTAGCCCGCTTGTAATCGCAGGCAACCTGAATATACATAACTTAAGAAAGTCCGCTATATTTTAATATCAATTACACTTACTAAACTGCTGAAAAAATAAACACCTGCAATGGCTTCCTTTCTTAGCATTCTTAATGATAGAATCGGGGAATGATCATGACGGTAACATCCAACTGGTCCGAAATTTCGCTAGTGTGAACAGTGTGTTTTCATTATGTGGTTTCAATCAAAACACGTTAATGGGGATCATTATTTACATAAAGTACTGTATAAAGCATAAGCATTATCTGTTCTGGAACACACCTATTATGTAAGTATAAATAATAATTTAGATGAGTTTGGCAATGATTATTAATATAATGTATTTGTTGTACAGATTGTATATACCAATATAGATGATTTAATTATTATTTTGTGAAATGAAAAAGAAATAAAAAAATGAACATGGATTAATATACATTTCTTGCATGGCCATGTATACGGTCTTCAAGAATTGATGTACCCCCCTCATTGAAAACTTATATCTTGCTACATAAATGTAGGGAAATAATTATTTTGTAATTAAAAGTTAACCTTGTTACTTTGTTAAGATTTTGGAAATGTCTTGCACACATATTGCCCAGAAAAAAACATGACAGGTGCCCCTGACGTTACTTAAGGAGGCATGAGGTCCTAAAACTGTTTTTCAACCCTTGTCTTTGATTTTCAAGCGATGTTTGAGGGTATGGGATGGTATTTTTGGCGTACACAGTTGCATATAGAATATTTAATATTTCTATATATGATTAATATAGGTACAATCAAGAACTATGCAAGTCTTTCTGATCATTTCAGTTTAGAAAATTATGCCCACACAGATCTTTTGTGGTATAGACATGGACAAGTTTGACTCGATACTAAGGCTGATCTCGGGAACTTCCGGTATAATCGATTTTCGCCAATTTACAAAAAATGTCATAAGTCAGGAATAAATTGGTCAATTTGAATTAACTAAACTGTCATTAAAAACTTGTAATGTTGACAAAACAGATATGTATACGTTTAAGCTGTATCACTATTGGTTTCTTCACTAATGTTAAAAAATATCAGCTAGGGTAGGGGTACATCAATTCTTGAACACCGTATACATGTAACATTTGAACGACTTGGCATGTCTTGCTTTCTTTTTGTGGAAGCTTTAGTTTAAGTACGAGTATATGGCTTTAGTAACAACGTTTGTACCAATATTTTTAAAGCCTGCATGCAATCATATAAGTACCTGGGTATACAAAAACTTAAGCTCACTTGAGATTAACTCTCAAACTGTTAAAGAAATAAATACAAGTAATGGATTTTATCATATTAATTTTGTGGGAACGATTATATCAAACAAAAAACGACTTTTTGGTTTTAATGCCGAGATCCTACAAAAATTGCCCGATTTTTATAATCTGTATAATTGATAAAATGTCATATTAGATATTCAACGTTCATCAATTTTTGGGTAAACAAATCAACGTCTTTTCGCTGTATCAAAATTAATCAGAAAGCATTTTGAAAAAGGGGAAAAGAACACTGTATTTTGGAATATAAGGCAACTGATAATAAACTAGAACACATAAACAAGAACAGCAACAAAGAAGTATACGTAACAAGAAAGAATGCTGTAACTAATCAATTTCGAAATTGTAAGTATCATGCAATATTAATTATTTTTGATGTTCAATTTTTAAAAATTAAAACATGTTCTGTTTTATATAATAATGGATATTCATACGTAGCGGTTATAACTATAATATGAACATTATGTTTTGTTTTATCAAGTTCTTATTTGGTTAATCTTAAATTTTAAAATTTACCCTTTCATCCTTAAAATATACTTAATATTAAAGATATCCAATATATTTATTATTGTATTTTTCGAATAAAAGATAACATCGTATAGATAGTACACGCTATTCCTGTATCAAGTATGGTTCTCTTTTGATACTAGAGGGAAAGAGAAAATGCTATGAGTGGTACTTAAATATTGACGTTGTAAAGAACCATGACATAAAAATAGAAATTGACTTGACACTTGGTAAATGCAAATGTTTATAAGAGCCTCGTAGACGGGTCCGTCCAGCCACCCATTAAATGATTCTTGACATAACTAAAGACTCAATGAATGGCAATTTACCATCAACCTGGGCCGAGCAGGTTTTTCAGAAGCTACTCTTTTCCGGTCGGCTTCTTTTACTTATATTGCTCGGCAGGTTGTTAAAGGCGATACGGAAACTCTAGAAGCAAGAAAAAGAGGAACATCATAGAATGTAATATTCGAAAAAAAGAGAAAATTTACAATGTTAAATTCATCTATTATCACCCTGTTGTGTGTTGATTTAAATATCAGCAAATGTGGTGACGTGTAATACAAAGCAGTTTGTTTGTTTGGTGAGATGTAGGAACAAAACGGAAATCAAATGCCTAAGGAAATATTCAGCAACTCATCTCGTATTACAATTCGAAACATGCAGATGATACTTTCTAATGAAATTACATAAACTCCTTCGTTAGAATATATTTAACCTTTATATAGGACTAAAGGGATGATGTACACAAAATATATTTCCTTTAGATTTAGAAATTTTAAACTTATGCAAGAACATACGAATTTAATGTTAGGAAAAAAAAAGAATATTTGACAATACGTAAGATTTTTTATTAGATGCAAATATTTATGCTGGTATATACATCGTTATGAAATATGAGAGAAATAATCAACTGAATAACTCTTGGTAGATTTGCTAAATGAAGCAAGTAAAAATATATATACTTATTCCAATATACTGTTAATGTAATATATCTTCGTGAAATATGATATAATAATAATTTTAAACTATACATGTAGGTACTGAATTCTTCCCAATGACGCATACAGATGCTACACACTTAATGACAGATTTGGAGAAATTAGTGAAGAAACAAAAAACATATTTATCTTTCCAATTTTTAATCAAGTATTAAACATGCCACTGTTTACCACGCCACGCTTAAACTTTGAGATCTATATAAAACAACAGAATAGTGCATTTAAGAATAATAATTCTTTCCGACGCCAGCTGCTGTATCTAAACAACTGCTACAAAAGCCTCTGCTGGTTAATGATGAGAGGCATTTAGTATTGCATTTGTCTGTTTTAATTAGTAAAGATATTTCCTTACAAAATGTACTTTTAATAGTGTATTCCTTTTTATATGACTCATGCTTAATTCACGTTGTTAACCGTTAGTAATTTTTGTTTTCAAATCTAGAAATATTGAAGTTACTTTGTATTTTACAGAGGTATACAATGGGAAAGTAGCGACAAGCAGATTGGGGGTATTTGACAACAGAATAGTGCTGCTATTGTCATTTGTGCCCATTTGTAAGTACAATCTACTTTTACATAGAGTTTTAAATATGCAAGTTGAAATTTAATTTAGCATTAGCAACTACATTGTTTTTCAAATTTTTGTTTGTTTATTCAAATTTGGTAAACTGTGTAAAAACAAGCTGTAATATTATATTTCTTCTGGAATGTTTTAGTCTGCATGTTTTCTATTCATTTATAATGTATTCAAATATAATTTAATTTACGTATCCAAAAACTAGCAACTACCTCATTTTCACAAAAGAGAAAAAAGTATGATTTGCAATAGAAAATATACATAAAGTTAATTGGTAAAATAACCACTACAAATGCATGGGAACTGCTTGCTTTGTAACATCATTCTGTTGATATCCCGTCATGCTCTAGGAATATTCCTCTGGCATAATTTAATCAATATACTCCTCTTCACAGACGTATCAGTAAACTTTATTAGCATATGTTCCCCTTTAGAAATTTAGTTACAACGAACGAGTCAAATGTCGACCATTGTGTGAAGATTTTATTATACGGTTGTAAAATGAACCTTTTCCAAAACTGCTGTGAGAAAGTAGTGTCATTGTTGTATACATGTTTTGTGAAATGATCCGGCTATTCTTGGTAAAGCCTTTACTTCTTCAATTTCAAACACATTTAACTAATTACCCATATTTCTTTTTAAAACATTTATATATTAATCCATGACTAGTCGAATTAGTTACGTTTGTACATGATGCAAGGCGTTGTGTTATGAAGTAGGACGAATCTCCGTTACACACTGATGTAGAATGGAATTTGCATGTCCTTTCTTTTTAACGCATAGCAATTCTTTTTCTGTGTTAAAGTCCCAGTAAATTATATATCATTGTAAAGCTATGATTGTAAGGATCGTCGACAAAGTGGATATACATGGTAGAACAAATGTCATATAGGGTGTAAGTATAGAATTTCATGCAAAAATGGTACCATAATTGATTTCATCATATCTTTATAACTGTATGTCATTCAATACTCTGACCCTTCGATATATGAAGGGGGTGCTATATACTTTCAAAAAAACCAAACTTGTAATGAAGGAATTTGCTTCTGTACTGAGCTATAGTGTGATCAAATATTACTTAAAAGTCAATTGGAATCCATTACTACAAATACCAATTTATATGACTTCATCCACAATTTCTTTTCATAATCATCCACAATTTATTTTCATAATCCCTGATTTCTCATTTGTTCATATATAATTACCCTTCAGTAGGTACAACGACAGGTAATAGCCAATGCTTATAATGCACCGTGTAGTCGCTTCAATGCATTGTAATGCATACATACTTGCTACAACCATGCATTGCATCCTTACACCACCACACAGCGCAATTTGAATGCAATTATTTCAAAAAGTAAAGAATAATTGAAAATGAAACAATGGGGACTTATAGCCGGATAAATTGTCAAGGTTATGGTCTATAAACCAAATCAATTGACCACTCCTATCTGAAATTATGGTAAAAATACTCCTGATTTTTACCTAAAACTGTAACGCCTCCACCCTTTTACATACCTCACCCACTGACACAAGACCGCAAATGTTTTCGTATACATAATAAAATTGATCTCAAACGTAAATGTACATAATTTGTATCAACCTATCGCTTGATTCATTTTTTTATGAAACGGGCCCCTGGAATACAATACTATCTTACTTTACTATCACAAACCTGCAAAAGACCACAAACTAAGGCTAGACTTGAAGATACTTTCATATTTTTTCAACTATTATTAAAACAACAATAATATTCATACGGAATTTACTGTTTTTGAGCGCCAGATTAATATTGCTTTATTCGATGTTACCCAAGGAGGTAAGCTATTTATTTATTTATTTTTTATTTATTTATTTATAACATTCGGCTATTATTTAGTGTCCCAAATTTAGGATTCATCTGAAGAAAAAAAAACCGAAAGAGGCTGATTTCAACGGATAATGGTAAATATATAGGTCAATATTTACAGAAAAAAAGTAAGGAAGGGTAGGGGGTTCATTAAAATAAGGGATAATTGGCCCTAAGTTATGCGTGAATTATGTCGTGTCTGATATCAAATTAAGGAAAATGTAATCTTTGTGATTTTTCGTTAAAATAGGTAAACATTTAAATATGTTCAATTATCATCCATAAACTAGGGTTTATCTAGACAAAAATGGGCGAAGAAGCTTATTTCAACTGACTGCGGTATTATAGATGTCAATATTCTACCATGGTTTCACTCACTTGATTTGCCCGTTGCATTAACAGTTTAACACACTCACAAACACACCCCACATACAACAATTGTTATATCGGTCATAAAAAAGTAATCCTGTCATAGTTGGATTTAAAGTCATTTTTTTTTTAAATAAACACAATGTACCTGCATGCAATGAAGCGGAAACATACAGGACATTTTTGAAATATAATTTTCCTTCTTTGTAAGCAAGAACAAAAAAATCAAAGAAAAATTGATATTTATAACTGTATATAATTGCAACATTCTCAATTTTTACCTAATTTTTAAGAAAAATCCCGGTTTTCAGGACATTACATCTTTTATCACGTAAAACATTTTGTAAGGTGGTAGGGTAACAAATCGAACATCACTATATTTGTTTTCATGATATTTCTATTTAAAGATATATTAAATATATTTTTATATATTTTAATATTTGAAATTAAAACGTTTGAATGGATTTTAATATTAAACGTTATATGTACAACAATAAGTACAATGAAAATATGTTGCTAAAGCGGCAATGATAACCACTTTACTAATTAATTCACAAGTAACTAAATACCTCATTTTCTGTTTTAAAGAATAGTCGGAAAGCATCAAATAAAAAATAAATTGACAACAATCAAATTGTTGATCAACAACATTTGTAAGATGTTACTCTATCACGAAGCGGTACAGAACAGAACAAATCTACAATTATTAATCATTTTCTAGATCATATAGATTGTATGGCTTACAAACTATAAGCAACGCCAAAAACTAAAGCTTAATGCATTTATGGTAAATGCATTGTCCATTTTAATATTAAAGACATGATCGTTATCAAAACGTTAATGATTGCTATATAAATCTAAACATATCTTTTATCCGTATCAAATATTGAATTCTTATAAGAGACGATATTTTCGCTTAAAAAACATATTCAAGTTACTGTCTCCCACACAAAATCGGCAAAAGCAATTTTTTATCGTGCATGTTCCTCAGGAAAAGAGACATTGTAAAGAACCGTGATAGGAAAATGGAAATTGACTTGACACTCGGTATATGCAAATGTTTATAAGAGCCTCGTAGACGAGTCCGTCCAGCTACCCATTTGATGATTCTTGACATAACTACACACGGAAAAAAGTTGTGTTAAAAAGGGAACATGGTTAACAGGTTGGGTTAAATTTTGCACAATTTTGGGTAAAATTTGACACAATGTTGGGTAATGGTGCACCTTTTACCCAATATTGTGTCAAATTTTACCCAACATTGTGCAAAATTTAACCCAACCTGTTAACCATGTTCCCTTTTTAACACAACTTTTTTGCTGTGTGTAAAGACTCGATGAATGGCAGTTTAGCATCAATTTGGGCCGAGTGGTTTTTATCAGAGCTACTGTACTCCTTTCCGGTTGGCTCCTTTTACTTATTCCGCTCGGCTTGTTATTAAAGGTGATACGGACATTTTAGAAGCATGAAAAAGTAATATTAAAAAAGGAAGAAATTTTACAATGTAGCATTCATCTATTATCACCGTGCTGTGTGTTGGTTTAATAATAAGCAAATGTAGTGATATGTAATATATACAACCTGTGTGTTTGTTTGTTTGGGTAACGGTAGGAACAAAACGGAAATCAAATGTTTGGGGAAATATTCAGCAACTCATCTCATATTGAATATCCCATAAATGGCCAACGTTCATAAGTCAATTTTGCAACATGCACAATTAGTCTATATGCATGGCAGCTGTGTCCAGATCTCTTCTGAGGTCTAGTTTTCTCTGCTTTTTCAAGAATCCAACGGCTATATTGTACATCTTGATAAAACAATAATTCTGAACAAATTAAATTTGCCCTCTGTTAAACGTAAATGGTAAATGTATAAAAGTAACTTTATAACATATATCATTGTCCTTTTACTTTCATTATTTGCATTAAGTAATCATGTGTTATATCATTAAAACGTCTTTTTAAATCTCTCCTTGGCTAATACACTCTAAATGCACAGTCTGATATGTCTGTGGTAATTGATTAGAAAATAGTTCGCAAAATCTAATTCACGTTGTGATTGTAACTTAATACATAATAACATAAACGAGAAGGTTGCACTATACTTTTACAGATGTGCAACCTTCTCATGCTTAGGAGCTGAACATTTTACATTGAATATTAAAGGGGGGGGGGGTATATGGAGTCGGGTAGGATAATTCTCCTCTTTCAACTTCAGGATTTTCAGCAAACACTTGTTTATTCCTTGATGAAATATTCATTTTTAATTGAGGTTAGTTGTGATGAATTATTTTTTATTGGTTGGGATATTATTTTGTTTTTCCCATTAGCCGTCTCCATGATATGTAATGGTACGTTACTAAAAGTTTGCTTTGTAATAATATTTAACCTGAAGCATTACCTGTCGTCTATATGCCATACCATATACAAATATATGAAACACTGTGGTTTGAATGATCTACATGCTTAGCATTTTAACCTGCTTTTTCTACTTATAGTAATATTTACAGAATATCAGCTTGTTGGGTTCAAAATTTATTCATAGCGTAAAGGTAAGTTATTGTTTTCTTTATCATTCTTAATATATTTAAGAGTGGGAAGTGTTCCCAAAACACTATGCGTGAAAGGGGTGGGTATAACATAGTGCTAACTAACTGCACAAGTTACCGGTATTATATTGGTTTTGATTTGATTTATATTTTGAATACAACGATGACAAATAGTTTTCACAAAGTTTATCATGATAAAGTACATGGGTGAATTAAAATATTTTGACTAATATCAGAGTCATGATATAATTTCAATAAAACAAGCCAGTCACTTGTAAATTTGCCCCGAGGTCTTGTACTAGATGCCTTGGACTTTGTTTTTCTTTTTCTCTTTTAAAATGCCAGAGTACACCAAGAGTACTACCGATGCAAAGATTATGAATTCAGTGATTCAAGAAGACGTTCAGTGTTTCTAAATGACCGAAGGCGCTGAATATGCATTCCAAGGCAATATAATGTTCAGCCATATTGTCCTATTGGTAATCCACCATAGGCCCTAAACGTTTGAACGGCTAAATCTTAGCAATACAGTATTGCTGAAAATAGTATGTATTATGGTGATAACTAAACTTAACCAGATAATTTTTGCCGAAAATAACTTGAAAAATTATGTGGTAACTTGACATTAATTTTAAACTGGGCAACCACACAACATAATTGACAGTCACCGGAAAAATCATAGACCATCCAGGATTCGAACTTGGTACCTTGGCATTACTAGCGCCACGCTCTACCAACTGAGCGAATGAGTCAGATGGGGAATAGCGGTCGATCTTATATCTATAAGCCTTCAGTTCTAACCCTGTTCCTTAAAACCTATTCAATTATGTGGTAACTTGTTTTCATTCATACAATAATTGGCGGCGACGTTGAGCGGGCAAATCAACGTACGAATTGGAACTGAGAACGAGAACAAGTATAGTCAATATATTCCATCTTTTAAGTTAAGGTGAATAAACGCGGAAGCGTTTGTTCGTAATTTCGAATCTGCGAGGGGCGTAAGATTTGAGTTACGAATCAACGTTTCCAAGTTTATTCACTGACTTAAAACCATTGCCCAATTAACTATTCAGAACCGTTCTGCGTCTATTGTTGGAAGATTCAATAAAACGTTTATCCCTCTTCAAACCAAGCCATTTTTTGTAACACGTTTAACCAGGGAAGGGGTTGTTACAACCCCCTCCCTGAATTTTTTGAACGAAACCCCCTATGAACTTAGTTTTGCTATCAAAAGATAGGTATGGCAACCTCTATCCAACGATACCAAGATCACAAAAACCGGCCAAGGCGTTACGTAATTATGACGTCATAAAGGTCGAAAATCGGAAAAATCGGAATTTTGGCAAAAATGGCAACCAAAATCATTTTTTTTTCTAAATAACGGAATTTCATCGGTTTTTTTTACATATAACGGAGGGAAATAGCAATTTTAACATACCCTGCAAGTTTCAGCCTCATAGTATGTGTATTTTTCTTAAAATGGCGATTTAAAATGGTCAAAAATGTCGCCGGGTTGCAACAACAACCTCCCCCCCCCACACACACACACACACACCCCACCTTTGACGGCCTACCCTAACTCACCTTAGGTGGTACCCCCCTAATTTTTTTCATCAAAATGACTGCAAAGGATGTAAAAGAGATTACCCAAAAGCCTGGTGTCGGTTGCTTTTGCGTTTTTATGCTGCGGGGAAAACCTTTTGGGACAACCCCCCCCCCCCCCCCCCCCCTGGTTAGACGAGGGTTAAACCTTTTAATGGAGTTGAAAAGGTGATCACCTCGTTTTTGGAGTTAAATTTAAACCTCTTAATGGAGTTGAAAGGGGGATCACATTGATAATACAAACATCCCTACAAAGTTTGGTTGAAATTGTCTTTGCTAAAGTCGAATTCAAGCTTTTCATGTGGAGACAAATAACTGATTGGTCAGACAAACACGCCAGTGACATTCAACTTTGCTTAAAATCCCTTAATAGAGGGAAATCCCGCCATGTCGCAACTCTGTATATATAGGGACTCTAGTTGATAATGATAAATACTGCCCTCTATATTTGATATTTTTTAATTGGCCTTTTTAGTCCCTAGATCGTCTTGCTCGGCGGAATGTCATTTTTATTGCAAGTTTTTCTTTTCTTTTTACACATATCAAAAAATTACAATATTTGGCCTACATATGGAATTATGTCTCTAGTTTATACATAAATAATTACTAGTGATTTCACGTCCATTATCAAGGTCAGAATTACGTCAATAGACTACCATGATGTTTGAACAATTGTTTGTTTTCAAATTTGAAAGATAGTAAGCGTGATACTTCTTAT
>JXSR01S052334.1:0-18471 GCA_000969725.1 Ophiothrix spiculata
TCAGAGATCAACCACGTGGGCGTCTATTTAACCAATGAAAAGGCGTTTCACACTGAACTGGGCGTGGTTTCTAAATATTTGGGTGATATTGAGTCGTAGAGGGAGACATATAGACAGTGAAGTTTTATTCTGTAGGATGTATAGGGATTCAAAGGGACGTGATCAGACCCATGTACTGATTTTGTTTGGCTATATTGGCTAAACCAAGGTTGGATTAGATTGTTATGTGATGATGGACGGCAAGGGATACTCTTGTAGCTCAGGATCTGTATCTTGTGTGACTTAGAGTTTGTGCAGGATATGTGGTGATATATGGAGAGTCAGGAATATCAAGATATTGGAGTGTGTGCCATGTGGTCTCATCAAAAATATGGAATAAAATATATACTGCAATATTTCTGTAAGCAGTACTTCTGTAAAAGAGACCACCCATCCCAAACCCGCTGTAAATGCAGCCTCTAGTCATTTTCACTTTTTAAAATATTTGCAAAGAACATGGTATAAAGGATTAAAATACCACCTCAATGAACTTCACTTGATTTCCATAAGTCAAGCTATAGTCCGTCAAAGGTTTTCAGAGAGTGAAATGTATAACTGAGATAAATGCATTCAAAGATCACTAATCCCTAATTTTTCTGTTGATTGTCCTAAAAAATATACAGATATATTTCATAATCCCAATCATTTTTTTAAAATGAAACTTTGCTAGTGTTTTGGAGAATGTACAAGAATTGTGAATCTGTCACATCTGTCAAAAGTCAATTTCGGCAAATTACGACCTTAAGATGTATTTTCACCTGTAGCGCAAAATGAAGTTTGCTGCATTTACAGTTCATTTGAGATGAACGTTCACATAAAAACACTTGATGTTCTACAAATAGCATCTAGACATGTTCATGTAGTAACTGTATTATAGTCAGTGTTCCTGCTAAGGCTGTATGACGCACAATTGGCACAAGAGTTTAGAACATTAACGCAACTGTTTTTCAATATGTGAGAAAGATGCCACTTTTTCCTTCTTATTTAGCCCATTTTCAGCCCTACGACAGTGATTTTGGCACAGCGTCTCTTCAGCTTTGTCAAAATTGGTCAAATCTATATGAAAAACCTTAAACGGAACACTGGTTTAACTGTACTGTTACTGTAAAATAACTGGATAGGTCTTGTATCTTTACATAGTAAGTTAGTGCTATTTGTAAAAGTATAGGAATTTCTAGTAATGTATAGGAATTTCTAGTACCTTACAGAGAAAAAATTGAAAAAAAAATGATCAACCAATGAATTTCATAATTTGTAGCATAAAGGTATGAGACCTTTTCTTTGGTTTTCACCTCTGTCAAGTTAAATGACCAGACGACATTATGATGAAAGAGTCGTAATAATGATAGTAATTCACACAATCATTGAAACAGCTACTTAAGTTGTTCATATACTTAAATTTGGTTATTGAAAGAGTGTTACTTAGTTTGCCTAGAAATTGTAATTCACATACATCGGATATAGTAAAGTGGACAAAAATCCATGAAGAATGAAAAGAACTTGATATCCCCACAGCCTAATCTGTAATTTACATTAAGTAGTAAACTGGGTTGCTTTCCTCTTTGATAATTTTTCTTTTTCTGAAATCACTCAAGGTAGATAATATAATATAATACACTTCAAACACATGTATAAAATCCTTGCTTTTAACATATTTTGCCTTTTCATATCTTGATATACTATAATGATGAAAATCATAGCCATATAAACAGGTTGCAACAAACCCTAGGGTTACAAAGCTATGTATTTAATAGAGACAATATAATACATAATCTTTAGGAATGTGTGTATCATACATATCTTGAAATTGTCATTCCTCATGATAGAGTCTTAACTTATGTCAGCCTACTTTAGTCTGGGATTTGTATCGAGTGAGTGATACATTCTTGTAACAACATTATAACAGCCTTACAGTCCAACCAAAGTTTGAAATGAAAATATTGCAATTGGAGTCATTTCCATATCTATATATTCTATATTTTCTTATTAAATTGTAAGTTTACAGGTAATCATGGAGGTATTAAGATGAACTTTACATCAACAGGTTATTTCATTTCATGTTGTGTTAGACAAAAGTTGTGTTTGTTGATAAGATGCTATGTGCTGCATATCAAAGGTTTGTCTAGGGTGGGAATAGTCAGGAAGTTGGATCTCTGTCAATATTATAGACTGATTTTTTATGATTTGTGCAATTTGCATGATATGTCTTCAAATCATAACCTGATTTTATTCCTTTGTCGCTGGAATTAGTCCATATGATATGTGAGTGTTACTTGACTATCATAAGTGGTAAAAAGTGGAGATGAGAAGGCTGACAGCCAGATTTTTTTTCCAGAAGAGAGAGAGGTAACATATGTTAGGGTGCAGAAAAATCTTGTATTAGGCGATAAAAAAAGGTCATTTTACTGGCCTGACCGACTCTAATTTTGCGTTTTTTATGAATTGTTTTTTTAGTTTTGCCAAAATCATATAAAATCAGCCGTTTTTTGCTAAAATATAACAATTTCGGTTTAAATTTTTAGAAAATATCTTTTCAAAAATGTTTCAGCTTTTCTCCCAATTTTCGGGGTTATATTAGGCAAAAATTGCCGGACTGACAGACCCTACTTGAAAGGTCCGCCTAGTTTTAAGACATAAGAATTTATTTTCCTATTCGTATTTCACAATTTCTGAAGATGCTTGAAGTGTGTTCTATTTTCACTCATTGTTCATGTGATCGTCCATCCAAAACCAGCCGTAAATGCAGCCTCTTGTCATTTTAAACTTTTGAAACTATTTGCAAATACCATGTTATAAGGATTAAAATGACACCTCATTGAACTTAACTCGATTTCCAGTGAGTCAAATTATGGTCCATCAAAGGTTGCCAGGGAATAAAGTCACCAGCGGGGTTTGAACTCTGGACCTTCCACCCCGCAAGCAAGCGCCTAACCAATTGACTACTCAAAAGACAAGGCCTGCACTCTGCATCTCCCTTTTGCAATACAGACTTCAAGATGAGTGACTAGCAATGATGCATATTTTTCTATAAATTTATAATCCAACATGTTGCATTAAATGTACATTTATTTGACTTCTAGCATTTGACATTTGTTTCCTATGATACTGTCAAGACAAATTGATTGTGGGAAAGCTGAAATACAATGGGTGGAGATCACTGGTAAAGGATGAAGGATCTGTCCCACCCAGGAACCCAAATTTGGCACTATTCCTCAAAAAAATAGTACTTTAAGGTAGTGTTTTACTTGGATTATATTATTTCCAATAAATATTTCAGCTTCAATTTGCTTTTTAGTTGACTTCAAAACGATATTCGGTTCAAAAGTTATGGTTGATCAAAGTGAAGCATATCTACGCAAATCGTAGGAAAATGATATTTCTCTTATACTTATACATGTATAGCATTTTTTATGTATTTCATTATTTTCACGCGGGTATTTTAAACAAAATTTGACTCACCGTAGTACGAGTTTGCAAACTTTAATTGAAAATTCCTTCTGTAATTTTTTTCTCCTGACTCATATAAAGAATTTAAAAAAAGAATCAAGAAAAATGTTTTTAAAAAAAAGGTCCAAAGTTCTCCGCGTTGAAGATTTTCTACGAAAATTATGGAATCTTGTTGTGTAACACGGTAAACAGAATCAAGAAAATTTTTTTTTTAAAAATGGCTGAGAAAAATGATGTGGAAAATATATAGTGAAAAATCCAAGATGGCGGGCCATTTTAATTGTCGAAATGTGTAAGTTTGGTTGAAGTACATAATCCCAACACAAATGAAGTTCATAGGTGGAGTATTTTAGAAAATCACCTTTTCTGATACAGCCACCCTTAATTTACTTACCCTGTTTGTAATCTAAGGCCCAACACCCTCTGCTTTCTCTACTACCCCATCAATATATCCTTGCTACACCCATGCTAATTGTCATATCTCCAAATGTTCCAGAAATTACCAGTTTTTATTGTGTTTGTATGTATTTGTCTTCTGTAAATTGAAATTGTGGGAGTTCTTTTATTTTGACACTGGGCTGTTTTTAAAAGGGTTTCATTCAGATGTGAAAATTCCATGACAAAAATGTGTTTGTATGCACTAGATGTAACAGTCATGTTTATTGTATTATTCAACTATTTATTATATGTGTGACATGTAGGTTAGTGCAACTTGAATGAAATCTCTGATGAATAGGATTAATATTAAGGTCAAATCACTGAATATAATTTTTTTTTTACATGAATCGTTCATGATTTTGGTATTGTTTTAGCTAATTTTTGTTACTACCAGCTAGACAAACCTTGAATATAAGATCATTTGAATATTCAGCAAGATTGGGTATGTGGTTATGTTTCAAAAAACACAAGACTAATTTACTTTCCCATATGGTTATATATTGGTTTGGGTGTATTAATCGGCTGCTTGTTGCATACTTCAAGATGGTATAATGTAAATGCTAAACATCCTTTTGGTTTTTGATGCTATCTGTTCAGATTTATACCTTTTCTCATTATGTAACATCAAAATTTTAACTTAAGTATACCCTGCCATCCCATTTTGGGCCCTCTCCTGGGATTTGCTTCAGTTATTGGTTATTATTTTTCAATACATCATGCGATTTGTGCTATGATGACAAGCAAGACATTACTTACAAGAAGTCACAAACAGCCTCCAATCTGTTGTCGTCTGCTCATCTTTTAAAGTAGTCTATAATGCAATGTTTAAACATAGTATGTGCTCTAATTTGTAGTTCAAGTAGACTGTGTCCAAGACCAACAAGCATCATTAACGACAATGGTCTAAGAGGTGTATCGTTTATCAGAATTGGGTTTAGAATTAGGTCTTGACAGTGTAGATTCCTATGTAAACATGTGTATATCATTCTAGCAATGGGCTTGGTTGGACAGCAGGATACTTTTTTAAAAAACTTTTTGATAAAGGGAACATAAGATAACACAAAGTGAGTTCCAATTGGGTTATCTATCCCACAGACACAAAATGAGTTAAATGACTCAGATTTACATGGCTCACTTTGATGTTTGTTGAGTATCAGTCAGTGATTGAAAAATTCTCTACTCTGACTTGGCTGTAGTTTCCGAGTTTGAGTCCTGACTTGTAATGTGCAATCAATTAAACCTTAAATAATCACACTTCCCGGCAAAATTGACCTTCAAAACTTTAGGTATAGGTAAACACTTATGCATGAATGCGTTTTATATCAAAAAAAACTGAAATTTGACTTTTTCACCCTATTTTTACTTTAGATGCCATTTATTCAAAATGTAGATTTCCGATTTTGCCAGAGCAGCACACATATGGTAGCCTGAAAGAAAGGATGCTTGCATTATTGTAACTTAGATTTAGACATTAGTAATTCGATTTGGATGGTTGGACTTGACTAAGATTATGCACAGGAGGACACACAAGTCCAAACCCATTCTACCCCTCAACAGAAAGTGAAAAGTGTTTGCCTCTCAACGGAAAGTGAAAAGTGTTTGTTAAAAATGAGAAAATTAAAGAAGGAAGGATGCATGCGTTATGTGTGCAATTGTGAACACTCAAGAATCTTTACCACACATGTGCTTACATCATAGCAGATTTTGCACATCAAAAAATGACCCAGAAGAAAATTGATCTTAGTTGTTATTCGCTATATATTTCAGAAATGAGCATCTATAAATAGAAAGTTGTGTAAATCTAGCCAAATTGAATTGGCTGTTGTTGAACAGTTTGCAGACTCATTATTTTACTTTGCCGAGGCCTCTTTTTTTGTTTTACTTCATCCATCTCAACTATTGCTTTAGGTTTATTTTCATATTGGTATAATTTTCACAAATTTTAATTATGGTGACCAAGGCAAAATGGGCAAACATGTAACATTTAATCAAAATCCTCCTCTATATTGTTTCAGGGTATTTGTATTGATGTAGACTGGTGAACATTTGTTGATTAGCAAAAATATCTACATCTTTTCAATAACAATCTCAGGTTTACTTTGAATGTATGATGCAGGGTCATTGTCACAAGATTAAGATTGATTTCAAGGTAAATTTATATGGACCATTTTGGAATCCATATTGATCTGCATTTAGTGTCTTTAATTAATGTGAGCACATACTGTGTTCAGCACTTCCTATCCCAACCAGCACAAATCACTTTACTCTTAATTGAGACAAACAGACTAGCAGTCAAGTTAGCTCAAATGGTAAGGCACTCACTTGTGTGTGGAAGGTACTGAGTTCGAACACTGCTGATGCCAAAAGTTGAGTGTGCTTGAAATCCTCTTGGACAAGGAACTGACTGCTAATTGTCTTGTGGAAACCCGTACAAAACTCAGGGATCTGATTTGGGCAGCAATGGTGCATATGTGGACTGATCAAGCTTAAAGGTTCAGTGCCCTTAAGGGTTGCTGCAGAACAGAACTTAAAATGATGATTGGTGTGGAATGGAGCTCACTTGGGTTACACTGGTTAACACCTGTAAAGTGTGTAGAGGTTGTGTGGAATTTGCTTGCCCGAGAGACATTCGCTTGTGATATTCGATCTGACTTTTTCTCTAAATAGGGAAATATTGCCTACAATGCTTGAATATTGGTTGAATCGATATTAATATTAGTTCAATTGAAGTTTATATCGATTTAACCAATATCCACTTATTGTAGGCATCATTCACTCTTAATTTGATCGAATAAATCAAATGGGTGAGTGAATGTCTTTGGACTCCAAGCCTTACAAGCTCATACAATTCTTGATACTCAATCTGTGATGCTGGCAAAAGTAGCTTTTGTAAAAGAAAATGTTGAAGAATATAGCAAAAAACAATGGTGGCCAAAATCAAACATAAATTCCGCTATTACCCCTAATACTTAGTTATAATACCATTTTGGAATGGTAGAAAAAACATTCAAAATGATATTTCTGTTAATTCCATACAGACATCAAACCTGCAGGCAGACGACGGTGGACATGCTTACCTCGCCATTTACATTTGTCATTGATCTACATGTGATAGCATTTTTCAATCTGAAGCATTACTCAGGCAGCTATGAATGATATGAAACAAATTGAAAATTCAGATTTTTTTTGTCCATTCTTTGATTATTAAGGAGATAATTTTAAAAAACGTACTAAATGTTTTAGGAAACAATAATGGCCAAACTATACTTTTTCATTTCTCTGAACATTTTTATTCAGGAATTTTCATTTGGTGTAATATTTTTGTTACAATTTAAATTGTTCTCTTCAAATAAGCATTTTTATCTTGGTATAAAATTTGTCTCTTTGTGTAAATAGTGCAATATTTTTCACATCACATCATATTTAACTGTTCACTGATGTGTTGTAATCCACAGCTGTTATTTCTGATTCAGAAAAACACCAAAAATGTTTCTTCCCTCAACAATCTTCAGCTGTAATGAGTATATTTATGTAATATTAATGATCACATGGTGTCAGCGGATGGCTAAATTTTAATTCCCGTTAGTGAATCAGCTTACATCCACCATCGTCTACTGACAGGCTTGCCTAGATTTGATTACTTACTCCGCCACTTTCACTTGTTTGTTTGTAGCTGCCATATAAGTCCACATCAAATACACCCAAATGTCAAAGCCTACTTATACCTTCTTTAAGTCACATAACATTACATAAACTATACCAGCATCTTAATTAAAATAAGCCATATGTACGGAGCATAATCTGCCTTCATTTCGTATTTGGAATAATGCTTTTCTTGCCCTCAACTTTTGTAAGCAGTTTCATATATGTACATCATCAGTTCACTTGTGCTTTTACAGACACGTCGCCTGGAAAATACCGGGCCTCAGCAGTAGTAGGGAAAGAGAGTCTTCTATGATGTTTACCCATTTAGGTAATTGCAATGTATAATTGAATACTTTTTATAAGGTCATTATTTTATTTTTTAGTCTTCCATATAATGTAAAAGTTGGTTGTTTTTATTTTTAATCAATTAGTTTATTATTGTTATTATTTTTCATGGTCAAATATTTTATTTTGTATGATATACATATGATTGTACAAAGGGTTAAACAATTTGATTTAGGATAGAAAAATGGTCTTTTAGGTAAAAGATACATTTGTGCACTTTGAAAGATATTTGATCAGTTTGGAAATTATTTGTTCAATTTGTAAATTATTTGCTCCTACCCTAGACCAGGCCTGACCTAGAAATAAAACATTGGGAGTTTGCTTGGCTTGAAAAAGTCTTTCAAGTATGAGTATTTTAACCTTTCAATATACTGCACAAAAAATTGTAACAATGGACGCAAGGAGGACATTTATAAGATGGATTTAGATGAAGCATGGTTAGATAGAGGGTGTTCATGTTATGCATATCTGAGAATAGTTTGGTTGGAAAATATGCTAATGAAGTACCAAAATTTGGGTACTGTAAAACAAGAAATATTTGGGGAAAGAAAATTTGCGAATTTCAGAATGTGGGTTTTTTGGCGGCATTTTAATTTCACTAATTGCATCAGCATGCCATTGAAATCATTGTACATTATTAATATTAGCGCCTAATTAATTTTGCGATTTTGTGGGTATTAGCGAAATTAAATTGCTAGCAAATATTTCTTGTTTTACAGTATGCAATTGAAACCTTCACAAATCTTTCAACATTTATGTATGTATCAATATTAACCAGGCAGTTTATGATATGAGGGCAGGGGAGCTATTTTTAAAATGTCTTGTATTTATTAAAGTGTACAAATCGAAACATTTCAAATGTCTATATCTTCTCTTTTGGAACATTAAAAAAATACTATTAAAACAGGCTGAAGAAAATATGAAACATTTTTCAAATGAAACAACATTGTTAAAAACCATAGTGGATAGGCTACTTTGCAAATCCACATTATCTTACTTGCTGAGCTCAACCTATTTCAATGAAATTTTATTTTTCCATTGACCTATCTGAAATAAATAGCTCTATATATTTTACTTGCCAAGCTGTTTAAAAAATGTTATTAATCATGTTCTAAAATACCATAACATATATCCACTTGTGTTAAACATGGATGTAAGTTTACAAAGTTTGATGATATCAGACCCAAATTGTACTTCTAAAAATCAAAAATTGTATTTTGAACCCTAAAATAGTCTTAAAAAGTGTATTATTCAGAGTTTCATCCAATGTAATTAACTATTCAAAATCACGTGATAATGTCTGGATCAATCAGCTCTCTTAGATTCATTTGTGAAGTATTTTTTTGTTCAAATTTAATAAATTTTGTTTCGAACTATTTGCCTTCTCTTTAAATCGGTAAATTTTCAAGTAAAACAATAAGCATTTATTTTGGTGGTGAATTTTGATGTCATTGTAATTTAGTCTAACCTCTTAAAAATCATAAAAGAAACATTGGTAATAGATTCAATAAATAAAAGTACATTTTGCGCAGTAAGTTTTAATGTAGTATTTACGCTCGTACTGCACACTCCTGGTCGAAAGTATTTCCACCTAATTAAAAACATTCAAAAACCTATTTTTTTTTATAATAAACAACCTAAAATCATCAAAGATTCATACTAGTATAGGTAACCTATCTATTCAATATGAATAAATCGATGTTTGTTTTAATATTTAATCTTCCATTGTCATAGAAATGGCTGATTTCATGGACCATATATAAATACACCACAAGTACAAATATATGTAACTTATACATTTTTCAGAACCTTGTAAGTTTTATAATTAATGCGCAGAAATGTATATAGATTCAATTTTTTATGTGCAGAAAATAGTAATGTGCATTACACGCCATATTTTTCAAATGCAATGAATGCAATTCCGGATTAGTTAGTTCGATAATTATACAACTTAGACTCTGTAAAAAAATGATGAAAATTGGATAAACGCCTTTTGAGATATGGCTTAATAAAGTTTTTGTGCGAAAATATTTTCGAGCGGGAGTGTACATTCCTGTCATGTTATTTTGAACAAGTGTTTAGAAAAGTACTACTTCTTCCAGACAAATTAAAGAATATCAATACATAGTTTTGGTCTATTTTGGATTCATTTGAACAATAAGTCTGCGATGTCGGTGTACATATTAAAGATGACAAACTTGATAACCTAATTGAGTTTCTATGAATTACATAAAGATTCCCATTAAATGACGCAATATTACCTACAGTGCGTCAATAAAAAACAGTCTATGGCGTACTCGTTCTACACATGTAGTAAGTGTATAATTACAAATAGTAAGATTTAATTGTAGATGATCGTTGACGATAAGATTGATGATATCGGATATGACTAGGCAAATTTGTTTGCCCCTATTTACCATGACAACCAGACCAGTGGAGTAATATGAACAACATCGGCTACGACGTCCATTCATAAAACTATTGCGTAAAAGGTCATGACATTTTCATTGAGAAAATTTAAGATGGTTTATTGGATTTAGCGGTGTAAAATGGAAATGGTTAAATCTACAATCCAGCCATTTATATATGGCATCACCGGGGGTGGCAGTTAATATTGTGATGTACACCTTTCTAATGCACCATTTGATGATTTAATACCAGCAACATTGAGCAGTGGATTGTCTTA
Organism: Ophiothrix spiculata; assembly: GCA_000969725.1. Taxonomy (NCBI): domain Eukaryota; kingdom Metazoa; phylum Echinodermata; class Ophiuroidea; order Amphilepidida; family Ophiotrichidae; genus Ophiothrix; species Ophiothrix spiculata. The sequence continues at coordinate 10,601 of JXSR01S052334.1, forward strand.
ATTGAAAGCCACATAATTGGTTTATCATATTAGAAAATTGGATTTATTTTGTTATATGAGAACATTTTAGTCTATCGGTTTTGGGCTTTTACATTAAAAATGCCCCAAATATTGTTGAACTGGTAAAGGCTTACAGAAATGTAGCTCTTTTACCAGGTTTGTTTCATTTATTTTTAAAATAATTTTTCAAAATTCCAAAGTGCTGTTGATTTGTCAATTAAGAGAGTACTTTAACATTCTTTTCATGTTAAAATTAAAATATTGAATTTCAACATGGAATTTTGGTTAAAACTGATACTTTGTTACTTTGTTGAGCTTTTTGCCAAAGTGATCAAGCATGGGTCAAGATGCTGGAGTTTTAATTAGTTCACTCTTGAAAAATGTAAGCCAAGTGAAGGGATGGGACTGGAAGAGGAATGCACAAACTGCGCAAGGGCCAAGAATGATTTGAACCTGGACTACTAGTAATTATGTAGACAGATGGAAAACCACTTCTTTACATTACTGACTCTCAGAAATGTTGTTGTATGGTTTCAGTACAAGACTTTTTAACATCATGCTTCTTTAATCTGATGCTCTCAATCCACTAAATATCCAAACTTTCGTTTCACTCCCCGTATCTTTCTGTCCCCCTCTCCCCTCCTCCTTCTCCGTCATCTATGTAAATACCCAATTGCTAATTCCCTAGGTGGGTGGGTGTTTGGAGATAAGAGCTAAGATTTCTGTCGATAAAAAGGCCTCCTTAATAGTTAGATTTCACATATGCAGTATTGACACCAAGCATAAGCCTGCAGAGGGAAAGGGCATTTGAATATCAAGATTTAGGTTTTGGGGCTTTTAAAAAGTAGTGAAAATGAAGTAAAGAGTGTATTATTTATGTACCATCATATGAAAAGTTATTAGGATTTTTTCAGAGGATGGCAAATGCCGTATATGATACCTAAAAGTGGTTGAACTATCTCCTAAAATCTCTATTAGCAACCCATATTGATGTTCAAAGTTGGTCTTTCTGTTTTTAGAGAGTTATATCATCTTTACGCTGACATACCTTTTTTCAATATTAGTAAATTGGGCTCTTTAGAGGTCCAGAAAAAAATATACATATTTATATTTACCAAAAAAAATTTTACACTAAGAAATTAATTTGTACTTACCACAAAAAAATACAGACAATGAGTAAACGTTACACGAGGATTGCATTTAAATAAAAATTAAAGAAACAAAATAATGAATGAAATTTCAAGTATTTTTCTCTCTTTTTTTATTTGAATACAATAGATTTAAAAGCTTTTTGAAATAGTTTTATTCCCACAATATAGTGATTTTTTTATGTTAGCAGTTATTTTACCCATTAATTACAGAATTCTAAAAAGAAACCTCATATCTTACTTGTTCATAAGTTTATCCTGGCTCATCATATTTTTAGAGCATTAATGATGTGCAATAAAAAATAAATTCGATAAAAGAGAAGAAAAAATGTTTTCAAGAATAGTGCATAGACTATATTTGCATCTATATTCAATACCCCCTGTTCTGTAACCCCCACCCTGACTGAAGATCCCGAGCTTTGTTTGAATGTCATCGGAAATAGGTTGATAGGCAAACAGTGTAATTTCATCAGTAACATCCTCCAATATGCACTACTTTTAATCCTGTTGGAAGATCAATTTTCACAACTGGTCCACAAGTCGTTGTTTACGTTAATGCAGAGCAATTTACACCGGTGCTTTGTTGCTGTGTAATTGAGATAGGGCAATCGTATCTAGCTGTTATGGCCAGTTAGATTGGACTGTAAACAGGTGTAGAGTACAAATTGAAACACAAGGCATCATTCTTAAAAATGCAGTGGAAATGCGTGCTGTGTGTTGGCTTGCAGTAGGAGTCTAACCAATTTGAATTTTTTGATGCAACTCTTTTAAGAAAACCAATTTTATTAAAGTACTAAAATTAACTGAATTGTATGTGGACTTTTCTGATGCAACAGTCCTAAAGTATACCTTTTAGCATATTTTGTTTTGAGGGCTTTTGAGTAATTTTATATGAGAATAATTATCAGGCATGAGAAAGTTCAGGCTTTTTCCTGTTCTAATTTCAGCCTATTTTTGCTCTTTTATCACCATTTTCAGGTGTGTTTTTTATGGATGTGTGTTCTCATACCTGAAATTTGAAATTTTATTTTAAGAATTATGTATTTGCATATAAAACAAGACAAAATTTGAAAATATAACTTGGTTACTGCCTAGTTACTGTTGTCTTATAAATGAAAAAAAAAATGGGAAAAATTGACTGATTATTTTAGAAGTGTAATTGGTTCTAATTTTGAAATAATGGTGAAACACCCCTTTTCTTTTGAGTCTGGAAAGAAAAACATGTTGAGAAATCTCTTGAGTTATCGTGCACACCTTTTATCTTTTTTTAGGGGGGAGGTGAGGGTAGCGGGGTTGGAGGTAGGGGAAGATAAAAGAGGTTGGGTTGGTGAAAATAAGTCATACTTCATTCTGTTCACTCAATCATGAAATATGTAGCATAGAATTCTACTAGTTGATTGAACTTCTTACTAAAACTTTAAAAAGGTTTATGCGTGTTCAAAAAAAGTGAAAAACAATGGTTGAAACTTCTAAGTAAAACAAAGCATTCTTAATCAAAACACATTTTGAATAAACAAGGGAAACGTAAAGGTATCACTTTCCCCATCAAGAATGGTCCCTTGGGAGATTCTTGGAAATTGGTGAAATTAGTCCATCCACAACGCTATTTATATTTTATGTTACCGACAAACTTGTCACTTCAAAAAATTTGTCTGGAAATTTTGATGCAAATTTGTATTTCCTAGGACCCTGTTGTGTTTTTATTACAACTTCTTCTAACCTAGACGCAATATGAGAAAGAGAGACAGACATCTAATAAAAAGAAAAATTAGTCAAGACATTTTTCCATTTTTGTCACTTGCGTGGGCTCAGTTTCAGCTTTACCAGTTATTATTGGACAGTAGCTTTCTTGTCCTTGATAAGATGAAGAACTGATATTTACAAACACTTAAGACCTAAATATCATGACACTTTGCTCTATGTGTTGATATACTGACACTTTATGAAAGAGTAAATGTGACTTACATAGCTATATCAGTGATCCATTGTCCTGAGAAGGTAGCAGGGGAATTCAAAAATAAAAGTGGTACAGCCCCTGGTAAAAGTGGTGCAGCCTCTTTCCCCAACAGGGAACCAACAAAGACTAAGAATATTTGCTCACTAAAAATGTATTGTATATGTTGTGAATGTTTATGCTGGGACTATGACAAAACTATTAGGTATAATTAGATTCATTTATTTATTTTGTTCTTTTTTCAGGCTGAAAACTGGTATGGCCAAAGCCCTACTGGCCTACATGGTTCTGATGCCCCTGGAAGGTAATTACACTTGTTTTTGTTGGTGTGGGTGTGGGTGTGTGTGTGTGTGTGTGTGTGAGAGCGGGTTATGGTATGAGGCCTAAATCTAAATGATGTTGTAATTTCAAAGGGCTACATTTTAAAGAAAATGGTACCATGTCGATTGATTTTAGTCTGAATCTTATCATTTTTTTGTCAAATCTCTCTTTGGGTATTTAACTGGATTTGGTGCCATTATCTTCAAAAATGACTCACATTTAGTTATTTCTTTGTCAAAAAGGGGACATATGTGATGGCTCACCCTGAAAGGGGGGGGGGGACTTTGCAGATGATATCAATTTTGATTTTATCATTTCATCTGTTGCAGCAGTTTCTAAGCTTTAAAATTACACCTTTGTTGAAATTGATCAAGCCGATCAAATTTTACAACAGAACATCTGTTGGAAATTCTTATTATTTTCTTTATTTTTTGCTGCCTATTTTCATCAGTTTCAAAGTCCCCCTTTTCGGGGTGAGTCATCACATATGGTTAGGGCTTTCTTGATAAAAAAATAACCTTTTTGGTCCCATAGTATATTAAGTACACCACCTTGCCAAGACCTTATCTTTAATCAGATGCCTGATCTCTGAAAGTGACTTCTATATGTATCAACATCAAAATAATCTTGCATCCAAATTTGTATCAATTCTAACTCTTCATAGTCAAGTTACATCACCTCTAAAACATCAACACTATGGAGATGTCAATTACATTCTATCGAAGCACTACCATAGCGACAATAATACCTGGCAAAGTGGGCTTATGTAACACTGTAAGATCTTGTTACCAGTTTGTTAAAAGCTACAAAAAAAATGTTTTCTTGGAACCATGTAGGAACCAATACCCGAGGGACATCACATCAATCAAGCGGTACCACAGAGGGAAATTTGTTACATCTCAAGTTTGACAAAGTGGTCAACGAAAGGACAATAGAGATATCAATTTGTACATCATTGATAAGGTAATTTGAAGAGTTTATTTTACTCTATAAACCTTGAAGTATATACAATACAACAGGTCGCAATATCGTAAATCGCTTCACGTAGTGACGCTAGTGGCAAATTTGCCGGGTTTTTACACCACAAAGGTGGAATAGGACATTAAATTATATTTATATAGAAATAATACGGGACTATGTTTTATTTTGTTTTTATGCTAATTATTTAGTTTGGAAATAGTTGTGAATGTGTAGAAAAAATCAGCACCACAGAACATTTTATAATGAAATTAAAGATGGAACAAATATGGGTGTCTCTAGAAATACTCGGTCAAATCGGGCTTATTTATGACAGGCCGGCTAAAACATTACAAAATATCGCCTGATATATCGGGAAAACAAGCCGGCTACCATATTGTTTCTTTGATGATTTCTGAAAGGTTTGATTCAAAACTTGAAAAAAAAGTTAAATCTAGAATGCTTGAATCACTAATTACGGAGATACAGAGCGTTTTCAGACCCCTACTTTACGTGTAAAAGTATAGGAACGTTAATTGGGATATTGCACCCAACAAGTGGTACAAGATCCATAGCATATCCCTTGTATTCTACAACATTGTGAACTGGTGGTTTTGTATTGTGTAAGAGACTAAGACCAAATCACTGCATATTAATATTTCTTTACAATGAATTGTTCATGATTTTGGTATAATTATTTTGGGATTATTTTGGTGCTAACACCAAAAGCCTTGCTCTGGTTAACAAGTCACATCCTTTGCAAGGTATTTTAAAATCTGGATTCCTTCGCTCTCGCTACATAATGGGAGCTATTTGGGAATGACACAATATTGCTGCTTCAGTGTTATAACAGTGACAATATTATTATGTGAATCACTTTGTACAGTGAATATTTGATGATGTACACTTCGAGGGCCTTGTGGCACTAATCCCTTGACTTGAGAACGATTGACCTTAATAATCTTCTAAACACAAGATATAAACACAACTATGGAACAAGCTCATCCAGTGGAGTTCATGCGGTCTAGCAAAACAGGGCCTTTTGCACTAACATTATTTTTTGCGTTGATTTCAAAAACTCGCAAACTAGAATCCATCCCAAATATTTGTTTGTGATGACTTTTCCACTTCACTAACATAATTTCACTTTTAATTTTCATGGACGAGACTATCTCAAATTTTAAGATGGTTTTGTCCAATTATGGTACGAAATGAAAGCATGTGATATCAAGAATTTGCGATGACTTTCATTTACAATATTTTTTGCGGATGCTCACAAGCACCTGCAAGATATTCATCCCCTGGAGAAAATCAAGTACAATTTAAGTACAATGCTAGTACAAGATTGCACTTTTGGCATTTGCAATGGATTTAGATGTTAGTGAAATAGGCCCCAGATTTCAAATCCTTAGGCCATGTGTACAAGCCCTGCTACAGGAACTGATTATGTAATTTGAATAGACATTAGATCGTTATTGCTTTTTGACCTAAATGCTTTTGTAGCTTTTGTGTATATCACAATGTTGCAATATTACCTCTCTAGTGCTACAACAGTGACAAAGTTGATGTTTCTGATCTCTTCTTTGTCAGAATTGTCTTTTCCCTCTGGCAAGATCTTGTTTCCATCTGATTCTTAGAACCCAGGTACAACACCCTTGGGATATTGTAGCAATTAGATGAGACCACAGCAGGAAATTGAGATGTCTCAACTCTTCACAAAGTTTAAAACAAAAGCAGGAAAAGTGAAGGCATTTATGGAGTGAATTTATTGGATGAAGGAGAATTGGGATTGTCAATATTTAGTGATTAATGTAAAGGTACTAAGGGACATAATCAATATAGAGACGAGCAATTAAGTAGTTGGTCGACCTACCTTTATGATTCAATCATCCGTGGCAAAAATTAATTAATATAATGGTCAATAATATGAGTATGTACAATGATTGCTTATCCCAGGCATTGAGTTGGCTCGGATCACAAACTTTGGCTCGTTCTTGCTCGGCTCAGGCCAGTTGCTTTGGTCTAAATTGATTAACCCTAACTGACCATAATCTCACAGAATCTCATTATTGAAATCACCTAAAATGCGCCAAGTCCAAATACGTAACAGACGTGGGTTATATATGGCAACGGAATTGCTGCCCGAGCAGAGCCTCAGTGGTTGCCTGCTAATGGTCTACGGGGTTTGGGAAGCCAGAGGTCCCGGGTTCGTATCCAGGTGAATCCATGCTTTTTTCACCCCTCCCTTTCTGTGTGGTCAGTTAGGGTTACGTCCCTCGTAAATTGCTTTACTGTATAGGGTATACTCATACCATTAGCCAACACTCATTTAACTATATTGACCATGTAGTAATAGAGATTTAATATCTTGCCCAAAATGTGTTAGCCATAGCAGTGCTTTAACTCGCATCCTACCGTACTGATTATGATACATGCTTTGTTTGATATTCCTATGAACCCCCGCCTCTAAATTTTACTTCTTTTTATGAAATTATCTTCATATTTTGCAGAGTTCAATTTTAAATAGATGTGTCCTATAAATAAGATTTTAAAATATTGGTGGGAATAATTTTGAACTTCTTTTTATAAAATGTCATTTACATGAACTACTTTTTCCATAAATCTCAGGAAATTTGGTGGATTACTGATCTTAATACAACAAGAAATAAAGATTGTCAAAAATGTCAGTTTTTAAATTCAAAGTGAAACCTTGATATGTGCATCTTAAAAGGTAAAATCGTAACATCTGGGGAAAGGTTAAAGGAGAGTACTTGTGATTTTTAGTACCCAATTTTTTAATCCAAAAATTGACTAAATATATTTTAAAAAGGACAAAATCCTTTCACACTTTGGAGATTTATATGAATTTACAGATATGTCACTCTGTGAACTAAGTATACAATTCCAAGATTCTGTTGGTAACATGAACATCAATCCTGGCTCATTTAGTTGAATGTTTAGTTTGTTTCAAAATGAGTCCTCCAGTCACTTATACGTCGATAATGGTGATGGAAGCTTCACCGTGGTGTTATCGTGTTGATATTTTGTAAGTTTGAAATCTTGTTAACTTCTTTCTCCACCAACTCACATTATCTTGTTAGCAGTGACGTAAGCACAACATTTGTGGTATATATAGAATTTGTGAAGACCCTAAGGCAAAATTAGTTTGTTAAGATTAGGTTTACTGATTTTATTGATCAAGTGTTATTTAGGGTTTTTCCCAGTTTAAATGAAACAAGGCGGTTATTTTATTAGTTTTTGGGTGTTTCCCTAGCTTTAATATACAAGAGAGGGTTTTAGATAAGGCCATATAGAAGTATCAAAATGAAAGTGCTCACATATTTAAGCTTATCCAATAAAATACCGAATATGCCAAGATATTTATTGTTTGTTTATCCGGGTTGGTGAAGAGATAGGATCCATAACAAAATCATAGAACTCAAACCATTCAAACTGTGTGTTTAGTTAATTATCAACCAATTTTTTTATTT
>JXSR01S052334.1:18531-32153 GCA_000969725.1 Ophiothrix spiculata
ATTCGTGATTTTCAAAAATAAGTTTCTTACATATTTGAATTCTTCATATTCTCAGCTTTAAAATGATAGATAATTTGTTATACTTTCCCTTTTCCTTTACCATAAACAGATTAATTTATGCAACCATGTTAGGTGATTCAGACAATAATAGTCAGAATCGACTTTACTATGCACCATTGAGCATGGTAACTAATTTTTAGCCTACATAGAGAAATGCCACAGAGGTTATGAGGATAAAACAATAACATCTGTTATATCTGGTCACACAGTACACTTGTAACTTGGCACACATAATATTCAATAATTAATGTGAATTTAGAATTATTCTATGTACATCTTCATGATCTGCGATGTCTTTCAAAAAAGTTGAAATGTTGTCAAAACTGAACCAGACCCATTATAGTGAAAATTCGAGTTATTTTCTCAAAATCATCAAAGTGCGACTTTCCTCTCATTTTGCCGGAGCACCCCTCATATTATTTGTAATTCAATAAGAAGTGTCAAGCCAACAATCTGTCAAAATTTGAAATTGACCAAACATCATGAAATTATGAGGATTTGGCAAAAAAAGTGTTAACTTTTTCGAAGTAGTCACAATTTTGACCATTGATTATGGATGTGAAATCACTAGTAAAGTTTCATGTACAATTGTGATATTCTGACTTGTGTAAGTAGGCAAAAACATGCAGTAAACATGACTTTCTACTATTTTCCTCGAGAAAAAAAAACTAGCCTGAAAATGATGTTGAATTGAATGAATTATGATAAAAATGTTTTAGTATTTTGAAATATACTTTGTTCAAAAGTTATTTTCCAAAACAAATAGTTGGAAAGTTGTAAAATCTTTTGTAAATTTGCTAACAAATAATTTAAATAATGTACTATTGCCTTCCTAGATGTTAAAATAATAAATACTTTAATGAACATTCTCATTTTTAATTCAGAATTTGTAAATTTATGACAGTGATGAACTGATAAATTTAACAACAGAAGTGCATTTAAGTTTATTGTAAACCTAAGAAACTAAGGATTGTCATCCCAATCTATCTGTAACAGAATTCTTATCATGAACATCATATTTGGTTTTTGAGGTTTCTATGTAGACTTAGTTATTACTTCCTCCTTCTCACTCGGTAACATAATGCATGTCAACATCAATTTTTGACTCAAATTTGTCTATATTTCCATTTTTGACTCTTTAATTTTCAAATCTGAAAAGTCTGTTGGCAAATGGTGTAGATGTCAGTTCCTACATTTTTCTCATTTTCGATATATACATTGGCACTCTTCTTTAGATAGCGTTCTGTTATCAAAGCACTCAAATTCAATAATTAGCAAGGCAACAAAAAACTGTTTTACAAGCAAATGGACCATCCCAGTAAAATTGGTTGGTCAGCTGTTTTTTTACTGACATTTTCAGACCAAATTTAGCACCTCAAATGCTGATTTAACAAGGTTTTTTGTATACACAAATAAAAAGTACAATTGCAAATGGAAAAAATCTCTCCAGAAGTTTTAGGTCTGTAAGCACAAAACTGGACTAAAGTTAGTCCCAGACTAAGTGAAATTTAAAATATTGAAAAATAACACATTTTTTAAAAATCAAAGTGATAGATGATGTTTTTGGTTAAAGATTTATACTGATACAAAAAATGGTTTAATTAGGGGCTAAGTTGGTTAGTCTCGGACTAAACCAATTTTTTGTTCTTCTAGAAAAGTAAGCCAGTGTGCCACAACAGAAAAATGATCAAATTATAGATATTTCAATATAAATCTTAAAGCAAGGACATAAATTATCACAGATTCAAAAAAAATGTGTTATTGTTTAAGAAATCAAATTTCTCTTAGTCCGGGACTAACTTAGTCTAGTTTTGTGCATATGGACCTTAGTGTTTATCATATTTACAGAGCATAATTGTTCAAGATTTCAGGTAAAACATGAGGAAGATATGAAACAATTTCTCTTGAAACAAGAAATTTTGAATCAAATGGTGATATGTAATACCTGGTCAAAATTGCCAAAGAATGCCTGATTAAAATGTACAACATTTTGCCAATATCTAGGAGAAGAAAATATCCAGGAATCCCTTACAAGAAACTTGTAGGACAGATATCACCACCAGGTTGTCTCATCGGCAAGCACACATTGCCTGTTTTTATTTGAATACCTAGCTGTTAGATTTTGTATTCTTTTCTCGCCTCTCTCGTCATCAGCTGTTTGGTGAGTATGACCATACATATTCAGAACACTTATCTAGTGCTTAAAGTGCACTTAGGAAATCAATGTGAAATCTGGGTGACATTTCCATTTGATCCATGACTCTGGTCCAACACGTCCGTTGCATACCTACCATCAGCTGGGCAGAATGACGATGAAGATGATGTCATTTTTACATACATGTGACTGTCCATCACAAACCCCCAGTAAAATCGGCCTTTAGTCAGTTTTATTTTATTACAAATTCAAATAGAGCACATCTTTAAAATGGATAATTGTTTCATGTTCTTATGACATCCAAAGAGTGTCAGAATACATAAAATTGAGAAAATGTGCATTATTAAGCTCCAATGTGACTACATCTTGTTATTTTTTTTTAGTTTGGTAATGTTCATATATTTTGAGATTAAAATGAAATTTAGTATTTTTTGGGAGTTTTAGGCAGGTATGACCATTTCAAATGAGTAAAATTCTCCATTTACTCAGAACAAGACTTTTACATACATTTTGCCCTGTATCTTAGAATCAAAGTGCTGATTTTATGGTAAGTTCTTGATGAATAATCACATATTGTACTTTTTCTAGGTTCCCCTGAATATTTTCACTTCCCAGCTCTTTGTCTGTTATCATTAGAAAATACATAGGAATCAAATAAATAACAAATGTGACCTGCCATATCGAAAAGTACCTTAAGGTTGGCATAGTACATTTCCTGACACAGGCCATTGAAGCTAAGCTCAGTCAATCATGTTCAAGGTCAAATTTATCATTTCATCAGAATCTCAGAAATGTTACTTTTGAAGTGTATTCTATCATATTAATCAAGGTTCCAACATCTAATACATAAGAAAAATGTGTTAAGAACCAAGATAAAAATCCTCTCTCCATCCAAATTTTTGCCTGTTACCAATTTGGATTTAAGTTTGCAACCAAACATCCAATAACCAAAAGCAAGGTGTCATTTTAAATCTTAAAGTCTCACCTTTCAGATGAGACCAAACATCAATTTTGATTTTGGGACTTGTAAGGTACCTTTTGATATGACAGGTTACTAATACTTGCTTGAGGGATGCACAACATATTTTGTAGTGCATAAAAAATATGGCTCGGCTGTAAAAACTAAATGTTATATATAATAAGCCTTGTTACAATTCTCATTTCAGAATAGATTTGGATAATTTTTTAAAATCTGCATCAAAAGATTTTGCCACTGGTCTAAATTTGTGACCACTTACATGGAGTTACACGAACCAGAAAATTGAAATTGCAAAATATCCATCTTAAAATTTTGTTCTAAATTGAAAATCAGTCAGTGTAGGCTAAATATTTGACTATTTGCATGTCTACTAAATTATTACTAGTTCTTTGCTAATCATGGCTAATTTTGACACTTACAGATGAAAAATGCTGATTCATTCATCATAATTTCATAAATTATTTGCAAAGTTTGCCAATTTTGGATTTAATGCCCAGAGAGTACTAATGGTTTGATACAACATTGAACTTTTGGTACAGCTATTAATGTTAAATATTTATCCAAACTTGGACATGTCTGTCTAATAAAGCTGAATCATGTGGTTGCCTCTTAATTTGAAAGTTGAAAACTCCCATGCCAAGAACATAACAGATTATGGTAAACAATTTCTGAATTGCCTATATATCTTGCGAAAAATGAAGATTTATTCATGAAAAATGAAAATGAATAACATTAATGCCAAGCCTAGGCTTAATTTTTTCAATACAATATCAACATTAATGAGGAAATGAATCTTCAAATACTTGGCCAGCCATGGAAGGAGTGGACTAGAGACCGAAGTCTAAGCTCCTTAAAAGTCTGACCCATATATTTTTTAAAGGCATAGACTGAAAATAGATTTTCGAACCAAGTATACTTTATGTCCAATCCAAAATTTTAGGGTTGAGGTTAGGGTTAGGGTATGTTTAGGGTTAGGGTTTGGTAATGATTATTGATTTAGGGTCAGGTCATGGTTAGTGAGTGAGGGTCAGGTGATGTGTTAGGGTTACATTTTTGATGGGACCTAAACATTTTTTCATATATCATCCCTACTCACACCCTAATGTGTCGGACAAGCATATTGAATTGGACTCTTTGTACAGGGGAGTGTATATATAATGAATCAGATAGGCAATTTCAGTTATGATAATGATAGATTTGAAAAAATATTGTCAAGCAAGATATTTTAAACTATATCTTATAAAGTCAATACAACAATAACTATGCCCTTTATTACATCTGTGTAGACGGTGAATAACATCCTTAGATGAGATCGTGTAAGCAACTTATTATCTCGTTGTAATATCCAATTACATGTTTTGAAATTATGTAATTTTACTGCTTGTTCTTTTCACTGATGATCATCTTGAGTCAAGCGATGGTAAATTTACCAAGAGAATAATAATTAGCAATACTAATCCCTCCATAGGACCCTTGTCATTTCATTTGGTGCCAGTGTGCATGAATCAGTAATTGAAACAAAGTTAACGAGGGGCTACAATCATCAGATTTCCTGCCCTGGAGATTTCAGCCGGGATTTCAGCTTCTTTATCTAAGCCAAAATGGGCAATAAACAGGGATATTGTTACAATGAACTTTATATGAAACACAAATAAATGGACAGATTTTTCACATTTTTGTCACTTAATTTAGTTTTACTGTCATGTTTATTTCATAGATTGGACCCAAAAAAAAAATGATTTTCCCAAAGTTGCCACGGGCATTTGTAAAATGAGGTGATCCAGGGAAAAAAGATATGTGATAATTTGATTTATTTCAAGATGTTTAAATTTTATTAAAGTTGCTTTAAAAAATGGAACTTCTTATCTCAGTCAGAATTTTAAAAGAAAATCCAGCATACATACTCATCGGACTTGATCCAGAAATTCTAATTTCTTTGTTCCCTCAGTAAAGGGCATAGCTTCAACCTCCTTTTACTACAATGCCATTCAGGATTGGAATGCGCTTTCACCAAACATCAAACACATCCCAACTAAATATGCCTTCAAACAAAGTGTGAAAAAACATCTTGCTAATGTCACTTTGAACCAAAAAAGGGGAGAATTTACTGTCTAGGTTTATTTTTGGTCCTTTTAACTGTTTTTTCTCCACTCTTTAATTTTGTTTTCTTTTCCTGCATCTCATTCACGGCGTCTGCTTTCGTTTATTGGGACCCCATTGGAAATAAGCTTCCTTTTTCTGGTAGGCTTGATGGGTTATCCTGGTTTTGTCAGCTTTAAGTTGGTGTCAGTGTGTTCTCATCCATCAGTGGTGTTGCAGCAGGTTCTGTAATTTCATGTGGTTCGTGTACATTTTTTCTATTGCTATATTTATGTTATTTTCTTGTTGACAATGCCAAATTAAAAAAAAAACTCATTGTTCTCAAAGTATTAATAAAATTATATTTCTTTAGACCAACATAAGAATATTCTTAAATCCTTGCAGCCCTGGTTATTGGTATTAATGATAGTTACTGGGTGAAATTTGTGCTGTCCCTAACCAACTTCATGTGAGAATTCTCCCAGACTCTTATGTTTCTCATTTACCATATCTGATAAACACGTGAAATTAATTTGCACACATGTCTAAATAGTTTTCAGGAAATATCTTTGTTTAGACTATACTTCAAGCCGCTATTATTAACACCATCCTATTTGTTCCTTCGATTCAGCTTTAACTGCCTGATCTGCAGCCAGTATTTCCTTAACATGTTCTTGATTTTTGGAAGTAACATAATAAGTGAATATTAATTTTCAGGATAATCATGATTTTTGGAAGTAACATAAATGAGTGAACATTAATTTTCACGATAAAATATAATTTTTGGAAGTAACATTCATAAGTGAACAATAGTTCTCAGGATAAAACATGATTTGAATTCCCACCAGGGTGTTACCAGTAGGGATATAAATGTTTAATGTAACACGCAATATTAGCTATGTGCTACTATTTAATACAAAGAATTGCCTAAACTAATCAAATTTGTAAAACTATTAATTTATCTATCCCCCTGGGCCAGTTAAGGAAGGTACTGTAATTGTTCAAAACATCCAATTCAATAAGTTGAGTTGGGTTAAACCCAGCATTGTCTGGTTTTAAGCCCAGGGAGTTTACTCACCATATGACTGGCAACATACCCGCATCCACAAAAAGTGTCGAAAAGGGTCTGTTTTTCACCATTCGGCAGCATCAATTTCTTGGTGAAAAAGTGTATCCAATCCCAAACGATCACTCTTTAGGTTATCAAAACGACACGTCTGATAATCTTTAGGGGTAAAACTCCACAATAAGCAAGATATTTGCTAATTTTATCTTTCGTGATTTTTTCCTTTTTGGCTTTTTTCATATAAATATTATTACATCATTTCACCCAGAATGTCAACCTACGTCATACCCTGGTTTTGTATTTTGACCAAAACCTGACAAGTCACACCATTTAGAGATGCAAAATTGCAATTCAATATGCCTGGATTTGACCTTTTCCAGTCCTATTCATATGGATGTTTTATGTGCTTAGTGATCCCCCTTAGTGATAACTCAAGAGCACTAAAAGCAATAAGCTGTTCCGATCTGCAACTTACGGTCTTTTTTCACTGAAGTGCTCAGGTGAAATGATGGTTTCAAAATGATATTCACTGGTGATCATCCAATGAATTCTTCTTCTATGCAGAAAATGTGGGCGCGTGTGGTATAGCGGAACAGAGCAGGACTCATGATTGGAAGATTGTGAGTTCGAGCCCCGCTAGTGCCAACGTGTTGTGAATCTGGGCAAATCACTTTATCACACTTGCCTCGTCGACCCCAGCGTATTGGGGAGCTGTTAAGGAGGAAAAACACCACCTAAGTGCTGATAGGTCTGCGCCTTTGGTCATTGGCCTAGTTTAAAGCGAAATGGTTCTGACGATTCCCTTGTTACGGCGTAATAATAATGACGCTACAGGTAAAATTTCTGAAAATTCTCATAATATTAATGTTATGAATCTTAAGTTTTTTATAATATGTCTTTAATATATGCTGATAAAGTTTATGTAGATGATCAATCCACTAGGTTTGGTCTCTATGCTGATATTCAGGCTTCCTGACTGAAAAGAGCATTTTATGTGTCAATTCTGCTACCAAATTAATCTGTAATGGCTTTCCTGTTAGAAACTTGTAAAGGAACAAAATGCCTTCATTTCAAGTGCCCATTGGGACCATCCTATCAGAAGGTTTATGTTAGACTAGCAGTTAGAATACAGTTTTCTGAATATTATAGAGGACTAAAAACTTTTTCCACAGTTGTTTTACATGATTTAAGTTATCCTATAGTTTAGATGCAGGTCACACAGAATGCGAGTTATAGGGTCAGTCTATACTCTGCTTCCAAACAAAATTGTCGCTACCAAACATTTGGTCGTTATGTCATCAAATACTTGTGATTGAATTGAAAGTATAGACCAGAAATAAACATTTTATGCTGATTAAATGACTGTACCTTGATTCAATTCAACACGTGCAATTTACTGGTTTTAACACGGTGTTGAAGTTATTTTACTTGGAGTCAGTTGTTATTTTGACATCACAACCAAGTTTTTGGTAGGGAAAATTTTGTTTGGAGGCCGAGTATAGACTGACCCACAATTAGGTCTTATAACCTTTTGTTCTAATGATTGGTGCCTTGCAAATATGAACTTGTGTCTCTCAGTCCTCGATATACGCTGCAGAAGTAGTGACGCAGTATTTATGATAATTAGATCAACACATGCGATCAGCTTCCAAACAAACGTGGTGGGCATTTTTACCTCATGTTATGTCTATGGAAATAATTTATATTTTAGTTTCAGTTCTCTTGAATCCAAATGAAGCAAAAGTTAGCATTATCAAGGTAATCTGTTATAGAAAAGAGACTTAATATAGACCAGAAGGTCATCCTTGTCACTATTTTTTCAGTCTATGAACAAGTGAAAAGGTGATCTGATTTTTGAATGTACATACCTTTATTGTGTCAATACATGATCAGTGGAACCACAATGGACATAATCGTTTGTTTGAAACCAGATCGCACATGTAGGGCTAATTATCATAAATATTACGTCACTACCTCCGCAGTGTATGTTCTGATATGGCTCATGTTAGAACATTCCACTGGCTGTGGTCACCATGCTAAGATCCACACTTCCTGATTACACAGAGTACTAAACCATTTCAATTCTGCTACCAAATTAATCTGTAATGGCTTTCCTGTGGAACTTGTAAAGGCATAAAATGTCTTCATTTCATGATTCCATTGGGACAGTCCTATCAGAAGGGTTTATGTTCAGAGTAGCATTTGTAGAAAAGCTGTTTCCTGAATAGTGCAGGGTTTATTTTAGGTGGCTTGAAGTTAGCCTATGGCTTATAGGTCACACAGACTGTGACAGTGATATTTGACATCAACAAAAGAACTGTTTGGAGAATTCTTGTCTTCTCCAATGTTCTAATAGGAGGAATGAAATGATGCAGGGTTTTTTGTTGCTTTTGTTGGTGGTAAGTTCTATAATGTAAATTGTGTGCAATTTTGTTAGTTTGTTTTAGTTGTTATGGGTTTACTGTACATTTTGGCCTACATAATGGTTTCTAATAAGGCCTATTGTTTTTCCTGTCTCAAAGAGTTGGCTTACTTAGCTTGTATCACCACATTAAGAGTATTAAAAACAAGATAATTTGAACAGTTTTATTAAGTTTGTAGACTATCAATAACCCAGTGAATTATTTGATTATATACTCACATTATATTTCGTCCTACTCGTCGGAGGACTTCATCAGACAAATATTCCCCGGGAAAGTGGATCGGCTGACCAGAGTCCTGCGACAAATAATTCACTGATTTTCTCAAAACTAAAACATGAAATTTTAAGATAATTTGTGTCAGAAACCTCTTGAGTTGTAATTCACACAAAATCAATCATCACTTGTTTTTTTGTATTCACATTTGGCATAAGCTATAAATGTAGGCCTACACTAGGTGTGTCAAGTTTTAAGGAAATGACATTCCAATTATTGAGTATCATGAAGCAATTCTGTTAACATGTAACACTATTAACCTGGCATATACTGGGTACATGATTGTGCACACATTTCCTTGTTTATAAACATAAAACATAGTCATAAATTGCATCTGATTGTATAAAAACATGGTGAAAATATCCTAATTTTCAGGGAGATTTGCCTCTTCCCACCACCAGAGCTCCTGCCCCTAGACCCAGGAGGGTAGGCCTACTAATATAGTTAAGTATGTGTCTCTCAACGGGATATATTCTCATAAAGATCCCTAGAGAAGGTTCTGTTTTGGTCTACTAAATCCCTAAGAATAGATTACATTTTGAAATTGGGCAGTTACCGTCAGAATTGTGCAAAATCATGGTAGAATGGCCCAATTCCAGGCCTTGCAAGTTAAATACCGAAAATGGTAAAAAGGAGTTCACCAATTTGCAAAAATTCCTTAAATATGGGTATCATTTACATGAGGAAAATACCTGAGCCGCACTCCCCCATGCAAACAAAAGTTATTACCTGTGGCACCAAAAATTGCACAAGGATTGTTACCACTCTATTCCCTGCAAGTGCCGAGAGAGTGTAGGATTTTTTCTGAAATGCAAAGGAATGCAGCTGCAGTGATTGATTGATTGATTGACTGATTTGTGGCATTGATAATGTCACAAAAGTATATAAGGATTAAGCATATCCTTACCAAATTGATGTTTTATATTCGGTATATTTCAGCTCTACCAAATAACAAGTCTATAAAATGTCTGAAATGGTATGATAGCATGATCTGTGAATTCACAGCATTGACAAACAGAAGGAAGTGGAATACTTCCCTTTCTGATGAAGAAAAACATTTCTCACTATCTTGGTGTCTGTTTTCAGAGTATATTTGGCTACCTCCAGTTTTGAGCTTGAAGTTTCTTGAAAACACAAGAGAACCCCATTACAATTGTTTGACATGGGCTGCAGGATTTCATTCCTGTGGTTGTAGGTTTCAAGGTCAGGAAACTTGGAAAGCAAGGTGCAGGCAGAGAGTTCCAAAGTCAAGCCATTCCTAGGCATGTATCTCATCAGTATTCGACCTTAGTATATCCATATGACTCAATTGAACTCAAACTATAAGATTTGTTGTTGCATAAAAAACAAATATGACAAAATGAATATAATTCTTAGTATCAATGATTTGTATCTATGTCTGGGTACCTTATTTCCTTTTGAAATGAATGTTTCTGTAACTTCTGTGCAATATCAATGATATAACTTATAAATGACTTTATTTCAAACATTTTACTCAAATTGAGTCCTGTCTTGAAACTTTAGATTTCCTTTCTGCAAAATTATTGGAAAGGTAGGTCAGACAACCTGTCATTCATGTTCTTGAAAGTATGGTTATTTTCCAAAAAAAGACAGAAAGAAAAAAGACACAATTGTTAGAAATAGTTAGTTGCATTTACCATAACTTTTGTATAAAAATTTTGAAAATTTACTTGGAAAGTTGGAAACATTCAAACCCTAAGGTTTGTATGCACAAAAGAGGTTTAAGAGTTAGACCAAGCTTAAAGTTAAGACATGGTTTAAGTGGAATTTTGAATCAAGGCTAAATATACTTCAACCAATATTGTCATATTTTGTGTTTTTTGTAAGATTTGTAATTGAATCATTTATATTGAAAACTGTTGCAGTTCAAAAATGCTACAAAATGTCTTTTTATGGCAGTAGTAATTTTGACTAACTCTTAAACTCTT
Organism: Ophiothrix spiculata; assembly: GCA_000969725.1. Taxonomy (NCBI): domain Eukaryota; kingdom Metazoa; phylum Echinodermata; class Ophiuroidea; order Amphilepidida; family Ophiotrichidae; genus Ophiothrix; species Ophiothrix spiculata. The sequence continues at coordinate 29,516 of JXSR01S052334.1, forward strand.
TAGTGTGTATGGGCCTTTAACTTCACATCCCAATCCAATGTCCTGCTCAATCATACCAAACCTGGTTTATATATATTACATTTTTCTTGTGTATGTTTTTGTTGGATTTATGCCAGCTAGAGTTGATGAGAACAATTTTTGAAGCCTAGTAAGAATCAAATAAATTAAGTTGCTGCCCCATTTAAAGAAGTCAAAAGTGTTTAGCCACTTATATAATATAGGTGATCTTACTTTATTGATGAAAAATACTTTGTTTTGTCTGAATTGTCATGGATGACAATGATATGTTTTGATCTTTGTGCAATGAATGAATAACTGCAGCTCCACCTTATGATAAAAAAAAAATAAAACCAAAAACTAAAGTATATGCAATTTTTTGAGTCAATCATGTGAGTCTACTGTGACAGCCATGTAGCTACCCCATGAAATTAGAAGTTCTGTTTCTGTCAAAATTAATTGTCACAATTCAGGAAATGAATAAATTGACAAGATGAGGTTGTTATTAGGCCACCGTCATTTTGTCTGTATGTGTCAACTAATTGCTACAATGACAGCAATGTAGATGTGTTGAGGAGTTTCTGACTTTGATTGGACAAGAATTACTTGTTTATTCATTGATTCACTTCTGATTTAGTCAAGGAAGTTAAGAAGGGGAATTGGTACTCTTTTTTTGACCACTGTAGTATTGCTAAGGGAATTGATGCCATATTGTTGTCATTAAGGGATGGTGAGTTATTATATCTCTGGGTATTTTCAGGTAATGAACTCTTTCATTATGAAAGACAACTGAATATTTAGCTTAGACAACTCCCAACAGGTGTAGTTGGAAAAGCATACACACATTGAAATACATTGCATATGCTGTTTGTGTATCTTGCCAAAATGTATGTCCTCTGATCATACCAAGAAAAGTTTTTAGACAGAATATCTCAGCCTAATCTGCGATGAAAAATGGCAGTGAGTATACCGGTTCTTGTTCATAACTTCTTGTGAGTGTGATTTAGAACAAATATTTCAGAAAGGGTTGGACTAAAGAAAAAACACAATTGGCCCATATCAGGTCATGAGTTCAAAATTTAGCAATTTGTACCAATAACATGTTGTTAGTAGCTTTTTAGTACAAATTCTGTTTTTCATAAAAAATTGTGTTCAATATTTTAATAAACTTTGTACCAATAACATGTTGTTAGTATAGCTTTTTAGTACAAATTCTGTTTTTCATAAAAAAATTTGTTTAATATTTTAATAAACTTTAGGACTGCTGTGACAGTCATGTAGTTCCCACTGAAATTACTAGTTCTGTTTCTGTCCAAATTAATTGTCACAATTCAGGAAATGAATAAATTGACAAGATGAGGTTGTTATTAGGCCACCGTCCTTTTGCCTGTACGTGTCAACTAATTGCTACAATGACAGCAAATCAGATGTGTTAAAGAATTTCCAACTTTAAATTGAACAAGAATTACTTGTTTGTTTATTGATTCACTTCTGATTTAGTCAGGGAAGTTAAGAAGGGGAATTGTTACTCTTTTTTTGACCACTGTGGTATTGCTACGGGAATTGATGCCATATTGTTGTCATTAAGAGATGGTGAGTTATTGTGTCTCTGGTGGATATTTTCAGGTAACAAAGTCTATGAAAGACAACTAAATGTTGAACTTATACTCCGTAAACCTAGAAGTATGCAACATAGAAATCAACTCCGCTACAAAATGTATAGCATATCCCTCCCATTTTATTACATCGCGAATTGGCGTTTTCTTATCGTGAAGCGATTGTTTATTATTTATCCGGACCGAGTCACCGCGCATTAATATTGCATTCGCGATCCCCGAACTTTGCCCTTAAAATTACGATACGATGGTATTACAAAAACGGTAGTAAACATACACACTGGTGTCGAGTTTTGTTGACAACCCCGGTACAAATATTGTTATTTACAAATGACGAATATAAATAAATAAATATGCCACCTAAACTTCCAAATTCGCCGAAATACTTATATAAAAAGCACCAAAGAGGATCTGCTTTTACTGCAAAGGAGAAGCAAATCATTCTGAATGTTTACAGCTTTTTTCGCCAAAGTTGTGCTACAGAAACAGTAAGGAAAGTCGCCAGTGTGACCGCCGCGGCCTGTGGTATTTCCGTACGGCAAGTACATGTATGTAAGAAAGAACAGAGAAATGTAAAGGATGGTACTGTAAGTGGTTTGAAGGATGGCAGAAAAAAGGGTTCAAAACCAGATAGGGAACACCTGAAGGTCTATCCAGAATGGGCAGAAGGGATGCTACGTAACAAAATCCATAGAGAATTCTTTATGAATAACATTCCTCCTACACTTCGAAAGATACATGCAGCAATCAAGAACGATCCAATACTTCCAAACATTACAATCACATGTCTGCATCGAGTTTTGCTTAGAATCGGATTTATTTACAGATCAAGGAAAAGAAATTCAGTCCTAATGGAACGTCCAGATAACTGAATGGAGGCACAGATTTCTTCGTGCTATTAGAAAGCATAGGCGAGATGGGCGGACAATTGTATACAGTGATGAGACATGGGTTAATGCAGGGCATGTGAGAAACAAGACATGGCAGGACTCTACTATAAAGACATACAGGCAGTCATTTCTAGA
>JXSR01S052335.1:127361-139579 GCA_000969725.1 Ophiothrix spiculata
AAGATTGAAGTGAAGGGAATGAAAATAAAATTCAACATTTGAAGAGTGACATTATATTTTCAGCATATTATCCGTGAAATATTTATTTGTAAGTTATGAAAATAAAATTCAACATTTGAAGAGTGACATTATATTTTCAGCATATTATCCATGAATTATTTATTTGTAAGTTCTGCAAACTTAATTTAGTCATTTTATCAGTATTTAATGTTTTAGTTTATTCGTAAAAAAAAAACATGACAAATCAGTCCGTCTATATTTTCCGTATTTGAAACCGGAAGTGGTTTCATTATGACAAATATTGCCTAAAATATAGAATTAAACACCGCGAAAAACATTTCTAGATATTAACCTCCCAGGACGGTGTAGAAGAAAGCTGAAGAATATTGGACCAATTAGCAGGTCTAGAGAAATACCGGGAGAAGCTTCCAGGGCGGTGTAAATGCGTCGGAAGATGAAATTGGTTCATTTGGAATCCTCATTCTTGTATTACCCATACAGAAAAAATTGAAGATATTCTTGAAATAATCGTACGTCTTCAAAACAACTTCATTTCAAATTACACCGATATTAATAACATAATAAAATAATATTCCTGTGTATTTAGTAAAGTGAAATCTTGAACGTCCTATCTCGGAAAATAGTCAGATTTCAAGCATAAAATTGAGTCTGGATTCGACCATCTTCGTGCTTCCATCGGTCAACATGTAATTAAAACAACTTCATTTCAAATTACACCGATATTAATAACATAATAAAATAATATTCCTGTGTATTTAGTCAAGTGAAATCTTGAACGTCCTATCTCGGAAAATAGTCAGATTTCAAGCATAAAATTGAGTCTGGATTCGACCATCTTCGTGCTTCCATCGGTCAACATGTAATTAAAACAACTTCATTTCAAATTACACCGATATTAATAACATAATAAAATAATATTCCTGTGTATTTAGTCAAGTGAAATCTTGAACGTCCTATCTCGGAAAATAGTCAGATTTCAAGCATAAAATTGAGTCTGGATTCGACCATCTTCGTGCTTCCATCGGTCAACATGTAATTAATACATATTAATTAAGTAATCATGGTAATTTTTACTGTGTTACGTTCAAATAAGTATTATTGGCTCATAACGATCGCAACGTTAACTCGATCGCAGTTATTAAACACGCCAATAATAATGAAAAAATGAAAAAAAAAACATATTAAGCCCTGAATTAATGAAATAGATGCATATTTGTAGGCTTGGAAGTTCCAAATATATCCATTAATTATGTTAGACAAAGCCAAAAATTGACTTACGACTTTAGCTTTATTATCAACTAAGATTAACAACTCAAATGGTATGCAGTATTCATTAATACACGTATGATCTTCATTTTGCAAAATACGTACAAAATGGGCTTTATTTTTGTCATCTTCTTAAGGGCTTCGCCTGCATCATAGTATAGAACCAATCGTACGAATAAAGCTGAATTCAGACTCGACGCAAACGCAAACGCACGACGCACCGAGCATGTGCAGTAAAAGATTTGAGGAGTTCCGATCAATCGATATCAAAACGCAACACCATTTGCGGCAACGCAAATCGAGTTGAGAAAAGCTGAACTTTCCATTGCGTTTTCATGTCATCGGCTGCTGCAGTTCGTTTGCGTTTTGAGTGTGAATTCATTTGCGGTGCCGATTGCGGTGAACATTATCGGAAACGCAACGCATTGCGTTTTGAGTATGAATTCAGCTTAACGTACACTGTTTCGGTCAATAAAGTACATGTATATCGATTACGTTTTGTGATGTTTACAATAGAAAATGGATTTGTTTAGGAGACAAAATGGTCACCTTAGTAGTATTTAATGGTACATAGGTTCTACATTTCATCTTAGTAGTATTTATGGTAAGGAACCTCAGAACAAAGGTAATTTCAAGCTATTAATAATTTTCAAGCTCTGGTAAGCTTACAATTTTGCTTTGTGTATCGGATTAAATTATCTCAACACTACTAATAATTTGTTAAATCGTGTAAAATATCAGGTATACGTAAAGGTTATTATATGTATACATATGAACTTAAACATTCATTATTTGCTGCTTGGTTGAACGATAATGATACTTAAAGCAATACTATAAGATTTTGATCAAAAATGGTTTATAGTAAAAACAACATAAAATGAAGGAATGTGCCTATATGAAAATATTTTCAAGTGTATTTTGTCAAAAAATTGTTTTGCCATTGAAAAATGGATAAAAAGCACATACATGCTTTCCTTTACCAATACATGTGAAATTAAATTCGGGATGCCGAATTTAGTTCAACAAATGATCATAAAAGAAAAAGTAAGCATAGTTAAGTAAAATCATTAGGACGGTATTACTATCTACCCAAAACAAACCCAGTAAGCTAAAAAAATTAAAAAGTCATGGGTGACAGGTGGCACTTCTTTTTTAACACTTTATAGTATTGCTTTAAAGTTGATAATTTAGACTGATATATTGATAAGAGATGTCATCATACCAGATTTGTACATATACCAAAAGAGTACAATAAATTACCAAAATGAATGCATCACTAGTTTTATCAAGGGGTGCATGTTTTCAGCCTATTGCCACTAATTATTCAACTACCGGTCGCTTTTTTTTTGCATGGTAATCGCATCAAGATTGCACTTCGCCGCCAAAGAACGGGACTAGGAGACTAGCGTCAGATTACAATTAACACTTCACCGCCAAAGAACGGGACTAGGAGACAAGCGCCAGATTACAATTAACACTTCACCGCCAAAGAACGGGACTAGGAGACTAGCGCCAGATTACAATTAGCACTTTACCGCCAAAGAACGGGACTAGGAGACAAGCGCCAGATTACAATTAACACTTCACCGCCAAAGAACGGGACTAGGAGACTAGCGCCAGATTACAATTAGCACTTTACCGCCAAAGAACGGGACTAGGAGACTAGCGCCAGATTACAATTAGCACTTCACCGCCAAAGAACGGGACTAGGAGACTAGCGCCAGATTACAATTAGCACTTCGCCGCCAAAGAACGGGACTAGGAGATTAGCGCCAGATTACAATTAACACTTCACCGTCAAAGAACGGGACTAGGAGACTAGCGCCAGATTACAATTAAGACTTCACCGCCAAAGAACGGGACTAGGAGACTAGCGTCAGATTACAATTAGTTAACAAAAACCGCTTACTTTTCTTTGTTTGAAATTGAAAAATTCGTCAAATGGATTTAAACAAGTCTAAAGTCGTGTGGTTCATGACCATTTGTAGTGCATTATTCCAATATGCTGTGAAATAATAATTTATGCATTCACTCAACACGTGCGATCTGAATAAAAAAAACTGTGGTAGCCATTTGTACCACACGTTAAGTCTAAGGGGAATTATTTATATTTTAGGTTTAATACTTTTGACTCCAAATGAAGCAAAAATAAGCATACATCACGGTAACGTGTTATAGAAAAGAGTCTTGTGATTAACAAGAAAGTCATCCTTGCCGCTATTTTTTCAGCTTGTGAACAATAATCGAATGTAAAGATGGTCTGATTTTATGTACGTACGTGTATTGTGTAATTACGTGTGATCAGTAGAACCACTACGGATATGATTATTTGTCTGGAACAAAAGCGCATGTGTGGTAAGAATAGCCGCCGCGTTTATTTGGAACCAGATCGCACGTGTTGGGTGATTTGCAACAATTATGACGTCACTATTTCCACGGCATATTGACAATTCAATATGCTATGGAAGTAGTGACGTCATATTTATGATAATTAGCCCAACACGTGCGATCTGGTTCGAAACAAACATGGTGGTCATTTTAACCACACGTTAAGTCTATGGGGAATAATTTCTACTTCAGTTTTAGTACTTTTGAATTCAAATTTATCACAGTAATGTGTCATAGAAAAGAGTCTTATATAATAGACAAGAAGGTGATCCCTTTCACTATTTTTTTTCCGTTTGTGAACAATAATCGAATGTAAAGATGGTCTGATTTTTATGTGTACGTACGTGTATTGTGTTAATGGTCATGTGTCGTAAGTTGGGTTACATTTTGGTAACACACAGGAAATGGGCAAAACCAGGAGTTTCCACTTTGAGCTTCTTAAACTGAAAACTATTCATATTAGGATAGGAGAAGTATATATATACAATAAAGAGTAAAAAGTAAGAATCATCTTATGTTAGTTTCAATATACAGGGTGTGTAGAAAATATGCAGGGTGTAACATAAGAAATATTTGAAAAATGATTTATTTTTTTCAGATGCCATTTTTGTAACTAAGAACATGCTTTATATTCTATAGGTACATACATCACAACTACCATCCAGTATCTTCCGGATAAACCTCTTTTTAGGTTTTCAATAATCATCCGATCGCTTTTTCAGGGTGATTAAACTTTTAAAAATAATGACCCCTGATGACCCCTTAAAAATACTCTTACCCTAAATTCGTCATGCTACATATCAACGCCCTAAAGGGGTATCCTAGTGCCCAAGTCTTATGAAAATTCATGAAAGTATGTGGGAATAGTGACAAATGTTGCAACCACGTGTACTTATCTTGATTATAGAGTTTTTTCACCCCAAAGGACCCCAGATCACCTTCAATTCCATATATTTTTATGTCACATGTGTAACTTAACCTTGGTATTCTTGTGTCTAAATCTTGTGAAAATCTATGCAAGTAAGTGGGAATTACGCCCAATTATGTGAATCACAGGCTCCGCATCCTATGGCTCCGCATCCTGCACCGCTTTGATTAATTAACACATTAATTAATCCCAATTAAAAACCAAATTAGCTAAACACATACAGCTTTCATTTTATTAAAATATATTTATCCCTCTTTCATATGACTTCAAATTTACTAATGAATGACATTCATTAAGGGAATTACGACATGAAAAATATAGTGCAATAAGGGATTTTGTTACTGCACAGCTGTATTAGGTTACCCAGTATATAACATATGACCTAATACGTATGATCAGTGGAACCACTACGTTTGTTTGGAACCAGATCGCACGTGTTGGGCTAATTATCATTAATATGACGTCACTACTTCCACAGCGTATAGTTTTTCTTTTCTACAGGATTAGAAAATTAGGACACGTATGGCCTAGCGGATAAGTCCCCGACTGTTATATTTTGATCAACACTTAATAGGCGGGAATTAGGAACCTTTTCTTCCTCCGCAAGTGAACATAATCCCGCTTACACGCGCGCCATCGACAGTGATACGCGAGTCACATGTGCAACGCGCGCTGCATCTCCTGCATTTGTGCTGTGTTCAGCTACGCACGCGCTTATCTGTATTAATTCACGATGTAAAGAGACCCGCCTATTTGGTGTTGATCAAAGTATATCACCGGGTATTGAGAGTCGTGGGTTCGAATGCTGTGAGGTAACAGACTCGGTGGAAAGGTATGGCGTAGTAGCGTGTGACATATTGGTTTGCAAGTGGCAATTATCTATGATAACTGAGTAGAATTAGTAATTGGTTAACAAAATTGATTACACAATAGGCTTTAAAATCCTTAGTTTACGAATTGCTAACAAATTATTTTCTCTACTATTTTTAAAACTAGCATATTTGTAAATTGTAAACCTTTTCAATTGCGTCCACCAATCCATGTTATATAGATAGGGGAATTTACGATTTTGTAAACCAATTCGTAAACTTTGGATTTGGACAATCCTAGTGTATTGTTCTGAACTAGGCGAATGTGGAAGCGGACTTATTACTTTCTGCAAACTTTTTGAAAAAGAGCTTTCAATACGATTTGGTAACCATCACGGAAATTCTTACTGAAAGCATAAACGATAAAATTAATTGAGCTATTGGTTGAGGCAAACAGACCCCCTGTCATGAAAACCCATGGCGTGACCGTGGTATAGTAGCTGACGTGTAAAATCACTACAAAAGGTGTCCACATAATCAAGAAGGCTCCAAAAATAACAGCCAATCTCTTCAGCAAACTTTTATCAGCAGGAGTTATTCCGTTTGTTTGGTTAGATCCCATTAATGCTGGTTGAAAAGATGATTTCCTGACCTTTACATAGATACGAATGTAACAAATGAAAGTAACCGTCTGGGGAAGTCCAAATGCGAAAAATGTTAAAAACCACAGGTTGCCAATTTCAAAACTATCGGCAATTAAGGTACAAAATAAACCTTCACTGTTATACCCATGCTCGCCCCAACCGATGATCTGGAAATTTGGAAGATCAACAAGGAACGCATATATCCAAATGCCCAACACAAAAACAGGTAAAGTAGATCGCTTGTATATTTTGGCGTAATTATCTTTGTAACAGATATATACAAATCGTTCCAGAGCAATGCTCATAATTGATGCCAGTGAAGTTATGCAAGAAATTACACTAAAACATGCGACAACTCTGCATGCAAAAGGGTGCTCAGCGAAAAATGATCCGTTAGTAATTGCAGCAATGATAGCAAACGGTGGATTAATGACGGAAACGTACAGATCCGCGACGGCAAGATTGACGATAAAAATATTGTGGATGGTATGAAGTTTTTTATGCATCCATACAGCCAATATGACGAGTGTGTTCCCCAGGGCTCCAATGCTAGACGTTATTGCCAAAATGACCGCAAGTATGTATGTAGATAGTTGAGTATCATAGATAGGAAGTGAAGTAGTGATATTTTCGACATCAGAAACATTTTCGAACGAAATAGCCATTCTGTTACGCTTAGTCTGAAATATATAAAACATACACACAATGATAAGGTTGTTGAATAATTTACAAATGTTGCTGGTTTTTTGACAAACAAATCTTCATTGAACACGTTTTTTTTTAAATAAATTGACTTTGAAATTAGTGAAGCATATCACAGATTTGGAAAAATGAAAAGGACGGTAACACAGGTAAGATGATATTTAAATGACGTAATATTTGCCTTTATTGCCCAGACCTAAGAAAGGTTGTACTTGTCGCTTTATGATGCTCGGGATATCAATGTAAATATAATGACCGATATCTGGTCACATCTAACTGAACCAGTGGCGTAACTAGACATGTTTCCAGGGGGGGGGGCGAGAACAAAGCAAAAATAGGAGTTCTCAATAGACCCATGTACAAAGTCAAATTTCATTTGGGGGGGGGCAAGAGGGGGGGCGAGGGTTTCGTCAGGGGGGGGGGGCGGCGCCCCCCCCCCCCCCCCCCCCCTCTGGTTACGCCACTGAACTGAACTGCATTTTTTCTCGTTTTATTTACTAACTTTAAAGATATTACAGCATAGATATATTTTTCATATTTCATGAATGCGAGGTTAAGTGTGTTATCTTACAGATTGTATCAGAAAATATACATTTAGTTTGATAAAACAACCACCAAGTAGATAATGCATTATGAGCTCATGATTTTCATGGCTTAAATTTGTTTAAAATGTTATAAAATGAACAATTCCCTACGATCAAACATAAAGGTATCTTATTGAAAAAAAACCTCTTAATATTGTATCCACATCTTCATTTTCTATTAGCATAAACTCCCTTGTGATTATAATAGAGGTTCAAAGTTTAACCTTATCCGACAGATTTCGTTAAGAAAAATGATATCGCGACCTAGTTTTCGTTATTGGTTTCCAGATCTAGAAATTGAATGGCTCATTATGGGCTCATTTGCATAGGACCTAAGCACTGGCTTAACAATGGTAATACTGGATTGAGATTTGAATCAGTACCGGTGTAGCAGGAATGTAAGTCCCCCGTTCTTATTGCCTGGGTTGTACAGTAAAGTATAGGCTCTCACGAAAACTCTCACGAAACATTAGTTTCACGCTTTACTCCGTTATGTTTTATGGAAGGCGGACTACCATTTCAGAGGGACTAAGATTCTTTTCACACCAGTGTAATGAGTCTGAGCGTCCCCCAAACCAGGAGTCACCGGGTCTAATTGAACTACACGGAAGAAATCACAATCAATGATTTATTGATCGCACATGTACAAGTACGTTCTACACAATTGATTAGGACGCTCAGTCACACGGACGCTGTAGTTCATTACAACGGTATTATACTTTGCATGTTTCATAGCAATGAAGTATAATATCAAATTGATTAAAAGTTTAAGACGTAAATAAAATTGCTCATTCACCGCTGTTTGATCACCATTTATTTTATTATAGCCGTAATAGTCAAAGGTACATTATTGGTGGCGCTTTTTCTATAAATCAAGTTTCCAGCGGTTTTTTGTTTTAATCTTTTAAACCTTACTTTTGATATTTGCCACATGGATAAGTTAAAGGAGACCAAAAACAAATTTTATTCATGTGTGATTTACACAATAAATATTTAATTAATGCAATATGATATAATTAATTTCAAAAAATGAATAGCCCCACCAATAATAAAATCTCAAAATTTGGGCTAATAATGATGTATTCTGATTTAAAATGAACATTTTTGAGATTAAACGTTAAATTAAATTAATATGGAATAAATATAAAAGTTAAACACCTAATTCCAGAACTTGTAAGCACCTGCATTTATTGCAACAGTGCAATTTTGTCAAAAAGTTAAGAAATGAACCACTCAAACAGCGGTGTATTGTTGGTGTGTAAACCACTGTGACCTTAACAATGAGCAACTTATTATTTAGGCCTACACGTTCGTGTATAATGGCATTGCTTGAATTTTCCAAAGTGTAAATTCTTCAAAGGTTGTACAGTCATGTATTTTAATACATGACTGACTGAAAGAAAAGCTTTCTACCATAACAAAATACAATCGACAAATCATACTCAATTCACGGTAACATTTCATATATTCTTAAACCATAAAATAATCTACACTTTGTTGAATAGGCTGACGTCAGCAATGACATATTAAAGTAACTTCTTTGGTATAATTGTGATATATGGTCATGCTTTTTAATGTGGGCACCATAAAAGGTGGATTTGTTACATGGAGAGTGATTTATGCATCAATTTGTGTCATATCTTTTCAACAATCAAATGAAATGTCATAATTTTGGTATGATTTTAAAGACAATTTATTTGACTTTAAAGAAATTAAGAACAGAACCCCAAATAAAGTGATCAATAGACCATATCGATAATTGACCTACTCCCGCCGTTGATGGGGTAAATCCACAAAATCGGACGGGGAACGGAACTCAGAGCGAGAGCAAGTAGTGTGTTGATCATACTTGGCCTCGTTCTGAGTTCCGATTCCCCGTCCGGTTTTGTGGATTTACCCCATCAACGGCGGGATTATGTCAATTATCGATATGTTCTATTAAGCTTAATGACCCGTTAAAGCTACTTAGTCAGGGGTGGAGGTTGGTGTGGTTGAGGCGGGTGAGGTTGAGGCATCATACAAATTGTGCATAAATTGTCCTGTCATATCTTCTTAAAAATCCATTGAAATGTCATAAATCTTATATGATTTTAAAGGCTAGTTATTAAGTTAAAATTAACCCGAACAAAGTTGATAATTAACGCTAATAACAAGTTAAAGTCAATAAGCTAATTTAGCCAGAGATGAAAACAGGCATAAATGTGGTTGGTGTGGATGAGATATGTACAATTTGTACAGTGTGCATCAAATTTTGTCACAACTTTTTAGTAATCGTATGAAATGTCATAATTCTGGTATGATTTTGAAGATAATGTATTAGTCTATAAAATCAATTCAAAATAATAGCCAATTAAAGGTATTTATCAACTCTAATCAACGATTACCAGGAAGGAGTTAGGTATGGACGAAGTGAGTGAGATGTAACGCAAATGAGCCTCACCTTAAAAACATGACCCTATATACATTGATTACAATATTCCATCCTGATTGAAAACACTTCTTTGTGATAACTGACAATACAAAACTTGTATAAAATATATTTTTTGGAAATAATGGGCTTTTGGTTTTGTGGAGTATTCTTTGTAATTAGTATAACACACAACCATTTAGTGATTTACCGATATTAGACCCTCTTATATTAGACCTTGCCATAATCTTTAACAAAAAATCGAAGTTATTCAAAATTCGTATAAAATTATCCCTTGGGGCAGTCAAGTATGAAAGTGACGTATCTGATCCTACCGGCTTTCGAAATGTAGGGGCAATAGGTGAGAAATACTTTGAAAAATAGGGGGACATCTGGTGTAGAGGGTAAAAAAACTTGGTCATTCTGAGCGATTTGTTAACAAGAGCGAAAAACACGGTCATTTTTTAATTCGGTGTCAGTTTTTGAATAAAAAAAGCCTAATTTTGACATTTACGAAACCGGTTATATTCGCAATTTTCGTTAAATTTTCGAAAAATCTACAAATTAAGCGAAAAGGGAGTCATTGGGTGTAGGTTCTCAAAACATTCAGGGCAATGGATGAGAGTAAGCATAAAAAAGAGGATTATAATGACTTTCAAAATATTAGGGGGTCATTGGGTGACAGCTCAGTGAAATTTGGGTGAGAGCGGATCAAGAAAAGGGGGTCTATCGACAGGAGCATGCCAATTTATGGGAGTGCCCCCCAGGGAATCAGAGGTGATGTCTCATCCATAATATTAGAATGATTATTATTGCAGATGAATGCATGCCATTCTGGCTTCGTAATTCCGTACGGCAAGGTCTCACTGTACAGAGATTGTGGGTTCGAGCCCCGGGCCGGGCGGTTTTCGTCTCCTTGTTTCCTTGGGCAAGAAACTTTACTCTACTTGCTCCGTGGTCGGACAGTCACGTAAAGCTGTGGATCCCCTGTACGAATGCTCCTTCATGGGGCGCTGCATACAGTGTATACCTGGTGAGTCTACAGATGTTTACTGATTACTATGGTCCAAATGACGTAGGCCTATATTCCAAAGCGATCCTCTCTTCAATTATTTCCTGTCTTCTCTACTGGTCATCATGATCTCAACTCCTTTGTGAACTTATCCTCTATGGCCACAGAGTATGGGTATGTATAGAGAACAAATGTCAATATCTTTCCAAAAAATGCATACAGCTCAGAAAACAATGTTTAGATACTCTTACTCTTATTTAATTCCATTTTCTCTCTAGATAGATTCCTTGTTCCAAACTTAGCAGAAAAACACAACTTCGTAATAGTAATCCATATTATTAATGGTCTTATGCATTATAAAGTAACACCCGGTAATCTTGGCCTATACTTATGAAAAGATGAGGAATCAAGAAGATGATATTGTCCATGCACACCCACCTATTTACTGAATTTTAATTAGTTTGCTAATTTTTTTGGAACGGTTCAAACGGTTTTGGATTTCTTAGATCACCTGCATTCATTAACAGACTATTTGAAAGAATTTGATTCATAATCTAAATATCACCTGAAGTGTCTAGTAATATAAAATCTTTGGCTGATATACAATGATTCGTTAACTATATGTGTTTAACAAAATCAAACCTTGAAATAACAAAGCGATTAAAACAAATTGAGTCCTTTATTTATCATGGTATTGGCATAATTTAGCAGTCTTGAATTTCTTGAACCAATGCCATTCATTTGCGCATGAACAAAAAGTCTAAATAAATCACTGCGCATTTACTCTTCATACTCTTCATTATATCTCTGAAAAAACGTAGTCCTACTTTTTTCTGCTACAATCTGTATAACACACACAAAATTAACGTGTACTCGCTGATAAAAAAAGATATTAACGTACCTTACTATGGTTTAAATATTACTGTTAACGATGTTTTCACTGAAATTTATAGCCAAACTTTCAATGACAGGTAGACAACTACAACCCGATGATTATGATTATTTGTGGTTCGCTTGAATTTCCGATTATAACCAAACTTGCAATGACCAAAGTATTCTTTGCAATGACTAAGTATGAGGTCAATGTCATGGTTAACAATATCAAAGCATTAAACAATACTGAAAGATTTTGATCAACAATGGTTTAAGGGATCGTTTATTATTTACAGGGGAGGTTGCGTCTGATCTGAAAAGTTACGTGACCATATTTGAACATGGAAAATTACACCCACTATCCCACTGTTAAATTCCACATCCCGAATCATGCAATTCAAAACGCCACACTCTAATTCTAAAAGTTATAATTGCGTTGTTTTAAGAAATTAAGTTTAAAGATGTTTAAAAATTATACATACAAGTTTAAGCTGAAAATCTTTTAAACGTAGCTGTTAAAAGCGATTAAACCATTTAAGTATACGAAATTGCGCGAAGCTTTAAACTTTTTAAAGTTTAGACAT
>JXSR01S052336.1:53482-85551 GCA_000969725.1 Ophiothrix spiculata
ATTTGTCAAGCTGCTTTTCAAAATAATTGGGGGTTTTGCCTCTGCAACTGATGCTGGAAGACTGTTCCAGCTATTGATTGGTTTGACTGAGTACAATTTGGGTCTTTAGTTAATTTAATCCTTTGCACTGGGCAGCTTTTTGAAGCTTGAAGTTGTGTCCTCTTGCCCGTCTAATATCAAACGTTTTTAATACGTTTAATACGTTTATATATCAGATAATGTAGACTTCATTTACAATGATATACGTGACATTTATCATATGCGAAATGTGGACTTTTAGCCTGTAAGTCTACTTTTAAAACAATATCGTATAGCAAAGAAACTGGTTCCATTGACAGAGGCCTGACAGACGAAGCTGCCAACTATTCTAGCTGCATATTTTTGATACATAGTTAACATCCTGTTTGGATGCAAGCTGACAGCAAGAGCTTCTATAGGGTGGCACACTTTAATCAAACGTCACCCTTAATATGAAGTCTCATTCAGGATATTGTTCAGATCCAAAGTATCAAAGATAGTGAAAGGTTTATCAGTGTGCAAACTGTCTGGTTGGAATTACGTTGGGCGGATCTAGCATGTGCATGACTTAATTATGGTAATTAATGATTGCCTGTTGTACAAGTCGTTTGGGAATCCTATTGAGAACCTGTGTAGAAGGAGAAGGGAGATGGAATAAAGAAAAGTTAATGAGAGATATAGTAAAGGGAAAGAAAGGAACGGAATGGAAAAGAAAGGAACTGTGGAAAGGAGAGGAATTGTGCAAAGGAAAAGAAAGGAAGGGAAATGAAATGAAAGGCAATGCATTATATTTTGAAAGTTGGTTTCTTTATAATTGATAATTCTTTTACAGTTATGTTAAACTCAATTCTTCCATATATTCCTTATTTTCGAATTGACTATAAAGGTAACGTCGATACTAATTTATTTTATGTTATTTTTGTTAAACATGTTAAAGTCAAGCCACTTGGAGAAAATGAAAGTGTTTGATATCCCTGTGATACATTGATTTTCTGTTATTACAGTGTTTGTTTGTAGATGAATTATTTAAGATAACGTGACACACAGTTGAAATAGTATTTGCACAGATTGACTCTATTTGTTTTCAAAAGACTTAAGATATAAATCATTGTTGAAGCACAACTTTACTGGAAAACTTCGACAAGCTTGATGCACCATTTTGTGTACCAATTTTTACGCACCAATTATGACAGGGTAATCCATGGGTCGCCGGTTTGAATATAGAAATGCAAAAAATGGCAACTTTCTTCTTATTTTGATTTTTTATTTATAGTCAATAATTGATGCCCAAAACAACAAGGATATTACAGGAAAGCATCAATTGGGGTCTTTTGATAATGCAGAAAACAAACTGGTACAAAGTCTCCCACGTAACACCAGGGAGGCCAGCAGCAGTGCTTCGAAATCCGCGGTAACGCGGCCGCGCAGTTCCCAAAAAAAGTTTGATGTCCAAGAAAAAAATCGGTAAGCTTAAACAAAAATAATATAAAATCAAAATAATAACAAAAATTTCTGACGATAGATGATTTTTTCTGGCAATATTGAATGATGAAATACAAATAAATGAGTCATTAATGTCAAATTACTGACCAAAACAAGTGATTTTAAGAGCAATTTTAACGATTTTTTCATAAATCTCACAGAAAATTCTCAACAGCACTAGAAAAGTTCCCAGAAAGGTTGAATTTTTTTCTATACCCTGGCCAGCAGTGTTAAAAAACAGCTCAAGTCTTATTATTTATTATGTTTAATTTATAGTTCGTTCCATTTTGCTGCATTGTTTTTCTTTTTTGTTACGCCTTGATGTAGGTAAATTCGATAGTGATGGGGACATTACAAATTTACATATTGCATTTAGTAGAATCTTTAACACGAGTTTTGAATACACAAATATATCCCTGCTCCCAACCCCATGCATGTTGTTTCGCAGAGTTCATCAACTTAATGTGAAACTGGATTTAGTAAAATCATTAACTAACCAAGTTTCTAAATATTTCACCCACCAGTCTCAAGTACAGGGTGATAAAAACTAAAATGAATTTTCTAATGATTTTTCCGGTATCAAAATATAAACTGTCAATAAAAAAAAATTGTTACTGATCGGTATTTGTACAAAATGCAATCTAGCTAGGTCCATTATTAGCATTAATGCTCTTCATGGGTGCATTATTTCAAAGATCATACATTATGTAAAGCAGAAATAAATCTGTTTTGAACATAAATGCACCCACAACCGATGTTTTTAGATAAAACCTTTATTAATAGATTGATTTAAATTACAGGATCAGAAGATACTTTAACACTTATAACCAAAGTACTTTAACACTTCATCTAATTTGTTTCCAAATTGGTAACCAAGACACTTGAGAATAGAGCTCAAATGTTTAAAATTACTCTTTGCTGGTGGGCTCACGGTTTGAGTGTTAACTTAACTTTGTCAAATTTGTGTTCGTTGTATTTTACTTTGATACACTTAGCTACCATTAAAATGTTTGGTCTGGTTGCTTAATAACAGTGAAAAATGTTGTATATTTATTTCGTTATTATGGTAATAATGTTACACCGTAATATGTTCTGCCCCTGGAGACCATTAGACATGTCAGACGAAAAGCTAGAGCAGCGAGAATTAAATGTTAAATGTGATAAATTATATCATACACGTATGTTGTATCAGATGTCCGGGGCAGTCAAGTATAATGTTGTAGACAGGGCGTGCGACCAAGAAAAAGGTAAAATGAGGTTGTTTTTGAGGACTGAAGGGTGAATCAGGTGACACTGTATACCAAAAACAGCCCGGCTCACCCTATATAGTGTGAAAATGGTGTCGGTAAAATCTCAATTTAGGGTGTGAATTGAGGGAAAAGGGTATTTTGGTGATCACAAAAAAAAATGTGGTCAGGCCCTGCCTATAACACTATACTTGACTGCCCCCGGGATGAGTGGCTCATCAGCTCGACACCAAATGGTCATAAACTAAGCTTAGAATATAAGGTAGGGTTTGGGTTGATTTAGGATTGTTTAGGTTTAAGTTGATTTTAAACTGACTAGTGTCTATGCTTCTTATCGGAAAACTGTTTAAACTATACTCTTATCCTCCAATATTAAATAAATGCTCACTCACACTTTTGTTTTAGTCAACACAGAAAAGAAACGGTTAATCTAATCTGTAATGGGCGTTGGTTGAAACTTCAATTGACCATCGTATCTGGAATTACACCTGTAACTTACTGTACCTGCTCTGCTCTGTTAAGGGATGCGCCTTCAGAAATCCTGATAATACTGATATCAGGAATCATCTGGTGTCTATCCTTGCTGGTGTTGTGTGATATGCATCAGTTCTGTAGGGTGTATTGGATCAAGTTTCCACAAAAGAGACGTGAGGTTTCTATGACAGCTTGGACAAGTTCCAAAGAAAAAATATTTAAAAATAGCTGAAAATAGACCTCCGTTCGAAAATATGTATATAGGAAAGAGCGGTGTGCATTTTTGTCAAACTTGTATCAACCAATACTTGTAAATCTAATGGTGTACCCCTAAAATTATGTTCCATTTGTTGTTGATTAACCATTTCAAAACAGTTTCCTACTGAAAATGACATTATCAAACTGAGTTCACCTGCCAGGAAGTTTGCCTTTGTTATCATTGGTTATTATCAGCAAATCAACTGTACTGTTATTCTAATTTATTAAAGACAAATTGTCAAATGCGGGTTGAACCCAGGGGTGTAACCATAACTAACCATCAGTTTCACCTTTAGTTAACCTGAACAAAATGTTGTTAAAGACATAATGCAAGGTTTTATTTAAAAAACAATTTTGCTAACACGTGATGTTAGTGATTTAATTATTCAAAGTTAAATCTACCTCGGGAACCCCTTGAGTTTTGCTAATTTAAGCTTTCATGCAACAGCGTCTTGGGATTCTGACATAGGCCTAAATTAAATATTCGCATTTTTGAAGAAAATATAATGAATTCAGCTAATTATCTTTGTTCACAGCACATCTGTGCATCAGAAGGAAGCTCAATAGTACCAGCGGAAAATGAAGAACATTTGAGGGCGTCAGTATGAAAGCATTAATATACCTTTAAGTGGAATTCATTATCTATTTTTGACTGATAAATTGCTTGCTGCATCAACAAGTTTCGCTTTGTGTTGTGTGTTCCTCATCTCCTAGAGAGATACTTCTGGAAACAATTATATATTAGTTGTCATTAATGCTCGTTAAACCCACAGCCTCGCGCCCACAAACCAATCAGTTGAAATGAAACAAAAAATAATGTACCCGGTAATGTAAGGTGGGGGCTTTAAAATCTTTTAAAAAGTTGAGTCATTGATATTTGCGCAATAAACACAAAGCTTACTTTTTACAAAAACAGCAAAGAAATCTCACTACTCCTAAGAAACTGACAAACATTAAAAGTGAACTCTCTCTACAGATTTAACGACAACCGTTTTAGATGTTTGATCCAGACAAAATGCCTTTCATTCCATCCTGTCAAGAAATTTAAATAAGTAAAAAGGAACTCTAAAACACATGTATTTGTTAATGCCTATTACTGTCAAAATGTTTTCCACGGTATAATGACAGCGAGAAACGTAGTGATTCAACGAGAGAGGTGAGGAAAGATTCGTAATGGTTCACAAATACTACACATGTAAAAGGTAACAGGTGTTCACCTTCTCTAACGCCAATATTTCTCATGTGATACAGATGGTAATGCAAGAGACGATTTGGGAAAATATCACTTATCAAAATGTCATATATGTTACAGATTCTAATGCTACTGTTGAAGTATTGTTTTATCAGATGTATAAAGTATACCATAAGGTAGAAGGTTGTTTCGTTCACAATATTTGACCGATATACAGATAAGATATTGGCGCAGCGGTAGTTCTCTCTTCTTACACTGGGTTCGATTCCCGCGACCGGGGCTTTATGTGCATTTTGTTTTCAGTCCATGCTCGCTTCCACATGGTTTTCTCCGGGTACTCCGGTCTTCCACCTGCATTCAAAAACTGAATTTAAAACATCTTGGAGTCCTGTTAGATAAGCTTCCTTTAGCTTAGTGGCACCAAGTACCAAGTTGGGTTTCTTTGGCGAAAGCCTAAACAAAAGGATATTAACCAAGTGTAATACACATTAACAAATGGATTATTATGATGTCTTATTCAAAAGGGAATCTCAAAATTACTTTTATTATAGTTGTTTTTTAAATAATTGAGGATGTTTATTATTTTTAAGTGTTCAATATTTACAATAATTGGCAGGTTAGTTATTGAACAATTATGTTATGTTATGTTATGTTATGATACAGATTATGTTACTATGAAAATGGCAAAACTTGTTGCTATTTTGCTTACTAATCCATGGCCATGCGGAAAAAACTGCTAAATTAGATTGGAGATATTTAGTTCAAGAAAAATTGCATGACTTCTTGCTATCACATCCCAAAATGGCGGTTTTTATTTGGATGATTTGTCCTTCTCGTTTCCTTTGTATTCATATTATATAACAAGCTAATTGTAAAGTTCTTCTTCTGTTACAGAATTACATTTGGTAATTTGTCAGTCTTAGAAAATGTTGAAATTACTTTGATTTAGAACAAGATTTAGTTAAAAAAAAATAACAACAAAGCATCTTTGCAGAACTGTTTTGATGATTTGTCATTCGATAAAAAATATGACAAGTAAGATTTAGATCAAGATTTAATTCAAAAACTTACTCATAACATGTATAGTTATTGTAAACGTTGTTAGAAATTAGGGTTAATTAAAGAGTGCGCCATGTACCACTCCCTGCAAATCAAAGTGTAACAATAATACTTTTGCTTTGAAAAGAGATTTCATGAAGTATAACGCCTAATTGTAGTCAATTACAACTATTTAACATCATCAAAGTAAATATCCTAATGCCGCTTGTCCTTTTCTCAAACAAAATTCTGTAATCTATTGTTCTATTGATTAAGCAAAATGATTATCTGAAATGTGATCTTGATGACAAGATACGCCATGTGTCTTTTAACAAAAGATATTTACCTAGATTGCAAGTTCATCTTTGATCTAGAAGCGCTGACTTTGAAATTGAATGATTATTCACTTTTGTTTTGAATGATTATCCTATAATGTCGGCGTCTTAGTTGTGGTATGTCTCTAATTGCTGAGCTCTTTAAATTGACCACTCTCTTTTGTTTCAACAATCTTCCAATTTTCAAATAAATCTTAGTCGGCTTCTTATTGTTATGAATTTGCAGAGTCTTTTATTTAAAAACTTGTACAAGAACAAATCATATTTTCGTAAATCTATATGTTACATTTTTCCTTTTATTCTAAAACGTTCTTTGTTGTTTTTAAGTAACTGAATTGTAGGTTTTGTTAATTGCAATAATTACATTTTCTTTGTATTAATTGTTTTATCGAAAGTGACCGGCCTTTGTGGTTGACGTTATCTTAAATTGTACCAAGATCACAAGCGCCAGTCTTTTCTAAAATGAATAAAAATGAGACTATCAAACCGGGCTATCAAAATGATCTTATCTAATATTTGCTCCAATAATAAGGTACAAACCGGGCACAATAAGCCTTGACTATGAGATTGATAACTATGACATTACTTGATTACATTGGATTTCAGCAGACAAACACACAATGATTCTTATTTTATCTTGTAATCAAGGCTAATCCAGCACGATTTGTACCAGTTATATATTGTCTGTCTGTTCCAATATAATCGTAATTGGTCCTAATGTTTCCTGCCTAGGATAGCCTTTATGGAACTGTGCATCATTATACGCTGAATTGCTTGATTTAAGTGTACATATCCTTAGAGGTATTGTTTTTCAAATAATCCTGTGGTTGAGGATAGGTTCTGTGAAGGCAAGTTCGGGGGCAAGTTCCCATAACCCTGAGATGGAAACAAACAAATGTTATAGAACTTAGAAATAGATTGTCTTGTGATCTGCTTTCCTAAACTATTGAGTCATTGCATGTGATGTTATTTGATTAAGGAAAATGCTTACTTGGTTTGCAGTGGAAATATGTGCATTAGCAATATTTGATATTGTGAATACGAAATTAGCAAACTGATATGAGAACTTCCCTGATTTTTGCAGAACAATCCATGATTGCAACTGCTCCGAAAGCCATACTTTGGTCAGAATACAATTGACATGATATGCCAATATATGTTGCTAACTATATCAATTGTTTTATTCCGAGCTAAGTCGCCATTGATCTTGTCGTACTATCGCTTTTGATCGCTAGTGTAGAAACGATCAATAGCATTCCAGTCAAATTTAGCTCCCATACTCGTAATTGTTGGTAACCATACCAATCACACCCATCTAGACATCAATCGTACCATGCTTGTTATTTTCACCTTTGCCTTTTTATTTCCAATATCCATCTTCTGTTTACGCTGATTATCAAGTTATGGCAAGTAAATATCACCCTAACGAAGCAAATTTACAACCCCTTTGGAACCTACTGCGGCGTATTTACATTGTTTGTCTATGAATTATGATATGAATTATGAAGGAATATCACATGTCTGTCTTTCTTTGAACATCGTGACATGGTGTACAAAGACAGGCTCGCTCTAATTGAACAGACGAGCCTTTTTCAACATGATGAACTTGCCCCTAGGGACGAGGCGCAACTATCTGAAACTCTGTTTAGGGACAAGGCTCAAAAACTATTTACTCCCCTTAGTCCGGGCCCTTAGTGCACGATAACAAATGTTTTCTTGCGACAATTAGATGAAGTACATCATTAGCACGTATTGGTGCAAATTAGAAGTAAACTGGGACGGGTATTATGGTATGGCATCTGACCGTGGTGGTGGTGATTTTGAATGATGTGTGACCTTTGGTGGTGATTTGATACTCAAAGTGATTCTGGTTCTGGTTCAAGTATATGTACTTCACAAGACCAAAGTTGGAGTCAAATGCAGATAATTCAAGGTTACTTTCTACTGTCTAGTTGTCTATTTTAACAAAAGAGGGCTGTCGTGGCAAAACAATGCAGTAGTCGGCCCGTACATGTAGCTCATCATGCTCATTGTAGCATATCTGATGTATACATCAGCTATGCTACAATGAGCTACATGTAGGAGACCACATCCACAAATATGTTCTATTTTGGGGTCGTATCTTACTCGAATAATCAGTATTACCCGGGATAAATAAACATAGGCATTACCTTTATAATAATAATAATTCCGGCATTTATATTGCGCCTTTTCCAGTGGATACAAAGCGCTAGCCATTATCATTACGCCGTAACAAGGGAATCGTCAGAACCATTTCGCCTTAAACTAGGCCATTTGCGGCCAATGACCAAAGGCGCAGACCAATCAGCACAAAGGTTGTGATATTTCCCGCTAAACAGCTCCCCAATACGCTGGGGTCGACGAGACAAGTGTGATAAAGTGATTTGCCCAGGTTCACAACACGTTTACACTAGCGGGGCTCGACTCTCACAACCTTCCGATCATGAGTCCTGCTCTGTTCCGCTAGACCACACGCGCCCACGCGCCTTTATGTCATAATACTATAAGATTACCTTTTACAAATATATGTTCAAACTGAAGGTAATTGTGGTATTGTCAGCTGTAACGAATCGTTGCTATCATGAATTTATAGCGCGTTAAATGCGCATCGAAATCGCAAATCTAATTGGACAGTTTTTGCGGATTCATTGATCTTGTTCAGATGCACTCTGCGTATCGCATAGGGTGATGTGCAATTCATAATTTCTATGCACGCTTACGCGCAACATACTCATCCCTGTATGGTACTTTTCATTTTTAGAGAAGGTATGTACACTAAATTAATATGGGACAATGGGTGGTTGTATTTTTATGTTTTGAAGAAATAACAAACAATTTATAAAGTTATCGTATTATTTGATTTTCTTAAATAGTAAACTATTCATCGTCGTGTATTAATTACATCATTGAACTGCGACTCAACTTGGCGCTCATGAAATTGTACAAAAATAATGCACCTTGTGTTGAAGTCGTTACGTAGTTGTCCTACTCACTCGACTTCGCCTCGTGCGCGCGGACAACTCCAACTTCAGCACGCGATGCATTTTTAAATGTACAATTTCACTCCCGCCAAGTTAAGACGCATTTAATATGAATAATTATCATTTTAGCAAATAGTAACTCCTGTTTAGTCGATGCTACTTTCTGTGATTCGACGAAGTATTATTAGTTAACAAGATGGAAATTAGTTGTTGTTGTTGACAAAATTAGTTATGAAATACTAGTCTGATATTGAATCAGTTATTATTGCTTTCATTATTTCAACAAAATTAATGATAAGTAGCTCCTATTAAACGAAACAGCTGAATAGCCTTCGTAAACGTAAATTTAATTTTACATTATTTGGTGGTCAAGAGGTCTTGTTTATTATGAATTAAACTCTTGACACATGCTTAATGAAATGCGATTCTCAAATTGACCCATCAATGCTATTACAATTTAGCCAAAATAACATGATCAGTATGTCCCAATAGACGGAACAGCCGAATATCTAAAAATTTCAAATAAGCATCTTGAAACGCAAAGTTGAACTTTACAGTAATTTAGTTGCTTGTTGTTTTTTATTCAACTCATCATGAAAGACGATTCTAAAATTGAATCATTATAGCTTTCATTACCAAACCAAACATTAAAATAAGGTAAATATGGCCCATTAGATAAGACAGCTGAATAACCCAAGGTAATAGAAGGATGTCCGACGACTAGGATATTCTTAAGAATGGCGGGTACTTTAAAGGTACCGACTCTGGAACCATAACATACATGCGTCAAAGTCAATATCTGGAGGCGCAAATTGTCTTCCATTATTTGA
Source organism: Ophiothrix spiculata (assembly GCA_000969725.1). Classification (NCBI taxonomy): domain Eukaryota; kingdom Metazoa; phylum Echinodermata; class Ophiuroidea; order Amphilepidida; family Ophiotrichidae; genus Ophiothrix; species Ophiothrix spiculata. The sequence continues at coordinate 63,359 of JXSR01S052336.1, forward strand.
TGAACATGTAGAGTGTGAGCTAGTATGAATACTAGACAAAAGATTGCAATTAAATCGCTTCATTTTAATATCATCAACGTTTTTAAAAGAACACATATCATTAAATAGAAATGACCTTGATTAATATTTGTTTTTCTTCTTTTTGGTTTACATTGTTTTGAATGAAAATTTGTGATGATTCACCCCAATATCAATCCTGGTTTTATCATTTCATCTTTTACAGCATTTTCTAAGCTTTCAAAGACACCTTTCTTGTTGAAATTGATCAAGGCGATCAAATTTTACAACAGAAAATCTGCTAAAAATTCTTATTATTTTCAATATTTTTTGCTGCCTATTTTCACCAATTTCTCGAGAAGTGTTTTGTCGCAAAAGTCCCCCTTTTCGGGGTGAATCATCACATTTGATTTAAAAATGACTTTTCAGTATTACTTTGTTCAAATATGAATATGTAGCGAAAGGAAAGTATTAAATGTGATACTCATCGTTCAACTTGGGATACTTTTATCACTGAGAATGTCAATGATGATATCACATGAAACGGAGAAGGGCAGGTTCGTGTCTTCTATGACCTACACGGCAAAATGTTGCCCAAATTTCATAGGAAAACTTCATGAAGGAAACAAATATACCAATTTAATTTAAAAGAATCCCATTTGGAATTTTAGTCATGTAGTTCTGCGTAAACAATGTTGTTAATTTAATGTTTTAAACATGTTAACCCACCAGAGAATATGGTCAAAAATGTTATTAGATAAAATGCTTAAGTTACCCCCTTACGGTCGCCCTTTGATCCGATTTCTAAAACAAATTGCTTGTCTTAATTCAGAGAAAACAATGTTTTCAACTTACCATTTAGAATCTTGACATTCAATACCGCCGTTATGGGCTTGTTCTTACTCTCCTGTGATCAGAATGGGTGGTTTTGTTACGCCTCTTCATGTTATAAGACAATCTCTTGTGACACACAAAAAATGCCGACATATTTGAAGCATGTTAAATAATGTTTGGGCTCTTGTGTCAGAGGCATCTGAATTGGCCCAAAAGACATTGTACTTTGAATGGAAGTTTTATTCAGTAGTTTTCGAACTTCAAAGTCTTTACCTTATGAATGTGACATCGAGATGACTGAGCATGTACTGCAAGATTTTTTATTTATTTCTGTATGCTTCAATAAATATCTTTCCACTTATTTACAATAAAAGTGTTCATTCGTATTTTGTTTTTGAAAAATGAAGAATGGAAAAGTAAATTACACTGCAGTGTTGGTATGTTCATAAGATAAGTAGTGCAAGCTAAGTTGTCATTTATTGTTGGACTTTGAATATTGCTATCATTGAGGATGTCATTGATGACATTAAATAAAACGAAGGAGGACAGGTTTATGTCTGTGGTATTTCTCTGACCATCCTGACCTCAAATTACGTTTTAATAAGCATTCAAATACTGTATGAGTTTGACTGACTGATATAGATTTAGTTACCCTATGAATATATCATTAGGTTAATTTGATACCAGTGTAATAGGAGTCACAGTCCCCTGATCTTACTGTCCGGGTTATAGAGTAAAGTATAACAACTCTCACGCAACATTAGTTTCGCGCTTTATTCCGTTATTCCAATGGAGGCGGACGTCAATTCCAGGGGGACCTTACACCGGTATGTTCAGAATAGATCGGCGATGTAATCTTTTTTCATTTCGCGCGTACAATTCTGCATGAACATCGTTGTTATTTCAAAACGTTACCCCCTTAGCTCAGTTTCCTTAAGCAAATACCTTGCCTTAATTCAGAGAAAATATTGTTGTGAACATAGCATTTAGAATCTTACAAGATAATAGACATGTTTGATATTCAATACCATTATATATACATCGTAATATCCTTTTTCTTACTCTCTTGTGATCAGAATGGGTGGTTTTGTTACGTCTCTTCATGTTATAAACACAATCTCTTGTGACACACAGAAAGTGCCGACTTATTTGAAACATGTCATGTTAAATAATGTTTGAGCTCTTGTGTCAGAGGTATCTTAATTGGCCCAAAGACATTGCACTTTAGATGGAGATTTATTCTCTAGTGTTCGAATTACAAATTCAACATCTAGTCTTCAACTGGATGAATGTGACATCTAGATGACTTGTGAAGATATTACAAGATTTTTTCTTTTCTATGTTTTCGAGAGATTTCTTAATAACGTCTACTATTTGTTCAAAATATATAAGTGTTCGTAAGTATGATTCTTTTAGAAACTTTAGAATGGAAAACTAAACATGATAAAATGGTAAAGGACCTTCGGTTAAAAAAGAAAAAAGATATATAGCGCTGGCGACGTTGTCATTCATCGTTCAACTTGGAATGCTTTTATCACTGAGGATGTCATTGATGACACAAAATAAAACGAAGGAGGACAGGTTCATGTCTGTGATATTTCTATGACCTTTAATTGGGTTCTATATAAAGTTTTCAAATAGTTAGATTGACTGATATAGATTTATTCATCCTTTGATTCTATTATTACTTCTGTTTGATAAATATTATGTTGAGAAAATTGTCAATATTGTTTCGTACCAAATAATTTGCGCATGCTGTGCAGTATCAAGCGAATTCTAGGTATGAGTTAGAAGAAAATCAAGTTTACATATAAAGTCAAAGATATAAACTCTAATTCTAATTCCGCATAAACAATGTTGTCACAATTATGTTGTTATTCCGCCAGAGACATACGTATGTCATGTCGTACAATTTCTTATAAACACGTTGCCCCTTTTGCTCAGTCTTCTTAAAGAAATTCCTTGTCTTAATTCAGAGAAATCAATGTTGCTAACTTAGCTTTTGGAATTTGATAAGATAATAGGGATGTTTGACATTCAATACCATCGTTCTACTCTTTTTCTTACTCTCATGTGATCAGAATGGATGGTTTTGTTGTTACGTCTCTTCATGTTATAAACACAATCTCTTGTGACACACACAAAGTGCCGACATATGTGAAACATGTCATGTTAAATAATGTTTGGGCTCTTGTGTCAGAATTAAAAGACATTGTACTTTGAATGGAAGTTTTATTCAGTAGTTTTCGATCTACAAAGTCTTTACCTTATGAATGTGACATCGAGATGACTGAGCATGTACTGCAAGATTTTTTATTTATTTCTGTATGCTTCAATAAATATCTTTCCACTTATTTACAATAAAAGTGTTCATTCGTATTTTGTTTTTGAAAAATGAAGAATGGAAAAGTAAATTACACTGCAGTGTTGGTATGTTCATAAGATAAGTAGTGCAAGCTAAGTTGTCATTTATTGTTGGACTTTGAATATTGCTATCATTGAGGATGTCATTGATGACATTAAATAAAACGAAGGAGGACAGGTTTATGTCTGTGGTATTTCTCTGACCATCCTGACCTCAAATTACGTTTTAATAAGCATTCAAATACTGTATGAGTTTGACTGACTGATATAGATTTAGTTACCCTATGAATATATCATTAGGTTAATTTGATACCAGTGTAATAGGAGTCACAGTCCCCTGATCTTACTGTCCGGGTTATAGAGTAAAGTATAACAACTCTCACGCAACATTAGTTTCGCGCTTTATTCCGTTATTCCAATGGAGGCGGACGTCAATTCCAGGGGGACCTTACACCGGTATGTTCAGAATAGATCGGCGATGTAATCTTTTTTCATTTCGCGCGTACAATTCTGCATGAACATCGTTGTTATTTCAAAACGTTACCCCCTTAGCTCAGTTTCCTTAAGCAAATACCTTGCCTTAATTCAGAGAAAATATTGTTGTGAACATAGCATTTAGAATCTTACAAGATAATAGACATGTTTGATATTCAATACCATTATATATACATCGTAATATCCTTTTTCTTACTCTCTTGTGATCAGAATGGGTGGTTTTGTTACGTCTCTTCATGTTATAAACACAATCTCTTGTGACACACAGAAAGTGCCGACTTATTTGAAACATGTCATGTTAAATAATGTTTGAGCTCTTGTGTCAGAGGTATCTTAATTGGCCCAAAGACATTGCACTTTAGATGGAGATTTATTCTCTAGTGTTCGAATTACAAATTCAACATCTAGTCTTCAACTGGATGAATGTGACATCTAGATGACTTGTGAAGATATTACAAGATTTTTTCTTTTCTATGTTTTCGAGAGATTTCTTAATAACGTCTACTATTTGTTCAAAATATATAAGTGTTCGTAAGTATGATTCTTTTAGAAACTTTAGAATGGAAAACTAAACATGATAAAATGGTAAAGGACCTTCGGTTAAAAAAGAAAAAAGATATATAGCGCTGGCGACGTTGTCATTCATCGTTCAACTTGGAATGCTTTTATCACTGAGGATGTCATTGATGACACAAAATAAAACGAAGGAGGACAGGTTCATGTCTGTGATATTTCTATGACCTCTAATTGGGTTCTATATAAAGTTTTCAAATAGTTAGATTGACTGATATAGATTTATTCATCCTTTGATTCTATTATTACTTCTGTTTGATAAATATTATGTTGAGAAAATTGTCAATATTGTTTCGTACCAAATAATTTGCGCATGCTGTGCAGTATCAAGCGAATTCTAGGTATGAGTTAGAAGAAAATCAAGTTTACATATAAAGTCAAAGATATAAACTCTAATTCTAATTCCGCATAAACAATGTTGTCACAATTATGTTGTTATTCCGCCAGAGACATACGTATGTCATGTCGTACAATTTCTTATAAACACGTTGCCCCTTTTGCTCAGTCTTCTTAAAGAAATTCCTTGTCTTAATTCAGAGAAATCAATGTTGCTAACTTAGCTTTTGGAATTTGATAAGATAATAGGGATGTTTGACATTCAATACCATCGTTCTACTCATTTTCTTACTCTCATGTGATCAGAATGGATGGTTTTGTTGTTACGTCTCTTCATGTTATAAACACAATCTCTTGTGACACACACAAAGTGCCGACATATGTGAAACATGTCATGTTAAATAATGTTTGGGCTCTTGTGTCAGAATTTTCTAAATTGGCCAAAAGATATTGAACTTTGGATTAAGGTTTTATTCTCTAGTGTTCGAATAACAAAGTAAACATTTTAGTCTTTAACTTGAGGAATCCGACATTTTTGCATATGCCACAAGACATTTTCGGTTATTTCACAATCGAAAATATTTTCGAGAAAATAACTTTATGACGAAAACGGACACAATGACCTTTTTTTAAATATTTTTTTTTGATCAAATACATTTTTGTGCAGGCTATTCATCCAACGTGCAAAGTAAAAAAAAATGTCAACTGTTTTATTATATTGACTGTGTCTTAAATCCATTACACTACCTTTTAACTTCAGTATTAATAATATTGTAGAAATAGAGTTAAAGATTAGAGCTTCAAGTCCAATCTGGCCCCTCCTGTAAGGCGTTGATATCTAGTGTTTTTAGAAGTTCTCAACCAAGAATTGAAAATGGGAGAGAGTTCATATTCTTGTGAAGTGCTGATCTTCTCCAATTCATGATTCTTTGATGAATTCATCTTGTTGAAATTTAAATAACACAATTTCTGGAACAAGTTCTAGAATACTGAATCTCAGCACCTAACTGCATCTACCCACTGATGAATAGTAACTTGCACGCATGAAGTCATATATAGTAGAACTATAAATCGATAAGCCAACTAAAAAGCTCAATCGTAAACATTTGCATATCTTGATTAAATTTCTTTATTCCTTCAAAATACTGAATTCTGATTGTTCCATTTTAGGTTGGAAACCGTGGTCTTCGTGGAATTCTTGCCCCGTTTCCTGTGGCGGAGGACTTCAAACACGGCGGCGGTTGTGTGTCAAAGATGTTGCAGATGCTTGTGAAGGGCTGGCAGAAGAACTGCGCAATTGTAATGAGTTTGGTTGCACAGGTAAGTCAGTCAACAAGTATCTGCCCCCCCAAAAAAAAAAATAAAAAATAAAAAATGAATGGGAGACAGGAAGGACCATGGTTAAGATGCCCTGTAAAATGACCAATGCTCAAGGTTTAAGTGCTATAACCGGTATATTGCTTATCGTTAATGGGATTTTAGAAGTAACTTAATATAGTTTCTTTCATCACCGGTAATGTACAACCTTTTTTTAAGAATATATGTTTATTATAATATCGCTACTCTATCAATTCCAGGTGTGAATTTTGATACCTGCGTAACATATCATGTTCCAGATCAAGGAACTGCAAATTAAAGGCTGCTTCACTGTAATGAAAGCACATATTAGTTGTTATCGAATGAAGAACACATGTCTTATACTATGTATATTTGAGTGAAAAGAACTTCTAAAAACAAAATAGGCGTCAACTGTTCTTGCCTAATCATCACCTTGTACTACCTTGTTTTCATGCCACAAATTTAGAAAGAAAACATGACATCGAGACCAAAGTAAATATCGTGTTTTATTTTTTAAGCTGTGTCCGTAGGTAGAACAAATTTACTATTTGACACTTTTATATTCACTGCTTCCCTATGGGTTTATTCTCAAACTATATACATTTGAAGGAAGACAATATTTGAAGGAAAGTTATTGTGTAATATTTTGAAACCCTTTTAAATATGACTGATTCACCTATGGTACTCTAGCCCGTAACTGCCTGAGTGATATTATATTATGCAGCCAATTGACCCTAAATTTATATTTTCCTTATATCAAACCGAAAAAAATATATATATTTTTTCAATTATCTCATTTATTTGCATACTGAAATCTATAAATCAAAAGCTTGGATTTAGCTTTGTTTTGAGGTAACGCACAATTAAGTACTGCTCGTGTGAAATGTTCTAGTTGCAAATCAACCGTGTTTCTATTCATGTTTTATTGCTGCAGCTAAGTATCTAAGTATTCATACAGGTAAGCGTTTGGTAAATCTGATTGCCTAACACTTTTGCAGTTATGAATTACATGAGCTGATGAGCGCAATTAAAAGGGAATCGCCGTAAGGTACGCCATTGTCGCAGGAGTCGGAAAAAATGGCCCAACAGGTTTGTCAAAATGAGTAAGAAAGAGCCTTTTCTTGCTTATTTAGACAATTTTCAGTCTCAGTAGTAATTTTGCATAAACACCTCTCCAACTTTTGTCGAATTTGCGCATGCTCCAAAACTTTAAAGCTTAACACTGATTGCGAATTGCCAATATAGGAATGCTACTGCACCCGTTTGAGCTGAGTCTGCAATGGAGGATAAAGATATGTTTTAATTGTTGAATAATTTCATGCTTTAAAACAAAATTTGTTAAGTCAAAATAAAACAAATGCGGAATAATTTCAATAAAACCCATTATTTGATTTTTATTAGAACAATCAGCCCTACACGTCATTTGATTTACAATACTCTTTGTCTTAGTTTGGTCCTGGTAATTGCTAATAATGTTCTAAGGGTTTCCAGGGTGCTGAAACACAACCCGAGTGATGACACCTTACAAGACTCACATTATATAGCTGTAGGAGGGAGAGGGATTGATCTTGTTTTTCTGACCCCTAGATAACCGACAGGGTTGTTGTCAGGTAGACAGGACCACCAGTGGTGATAAAATCAGACACCATGCACAGGTAGACATACCTGTGCATCTCCTGAGGAGTGAGAGAGAGAGAGAGAGAGAACAAAATGTGCCATAATACTTATAATATGATCTGATTGCTTCAACTTTTTTCAAACGTTTTGTGATTTGGGTACCAAATTATTACTCATACTGCTCTCATGACCCGTGTGAATTTCACATCAAAAGTTCCATTTTGGAGATATTATATGAAATGTGTCTAATTATGGTAACTATAAATAATCAATTTTGCATAGTAACGTATTGGTGGCTTTGAGATACAAATTTGCAATAAAATAAAAACGGTTGAACCGATTCGGCTGAAATTTGAATCATTAACCGCATTCGTGGACATCTTTACCTGACACTAAATTTTGAAGACAAATCGGACTATGCTCCTTTAATGACAAAGCAAAACGCATACTAGAGTAACAAGTAAATGGAATATGGAAACAAGCGAGTTTCTAAGACTTTTCGTTAGAAAACAGCAAGAACTGGTAACCCTCATGGCAAAAACAGGAAAAGCGAAGAACAAAAATGAGAAAAATGTCCTTTGTTTAGCTCATTGAAATAACTTAGATATGTTGGCTGAATATTTGTCTAAGTCTATAATCACACAGAGAATGTAACATCTGTAAATAATAGATTTAGTTAATATATATTAAGAAAGGAAAACGAGGTCCCGTGCGCGTGGTCTTCTTCTAGGAAACTAAGCAAGATTCCATTCAGCAAGCCGATGGTTCGAACTACACTTCGACTGACAGGTTTTAGCACATCATGCTTTTCTTAAATAATAATAAAAAAAGAAAATAATTGTAGTCATTGGCGTCAAACTATATATTTTCAAAGGTTTGATGAAGGGGTGTAAAGTGATCCGTAACTTGTGTTTGAAATTGAATTATCATTTTTGAAGTATCAATAATTATCCCGGACCTGACCTAATTCAAGTGGTACATTTTCAAATTAATATTAGATATTATAACTTCTTTGTAAATTGAAACTGTCGTTTTAGGAAACTGAAAGCAGTTAACAAATTTGTAAAAGGATGTCCTCGCAATAAGTATCAGATATCTAAAATTATTACCACTTTGAAAAGGGAATTACTTCAATATATTTTTCTTATATTAATCAATTACAATTCACAACATTTCGGTCCAAGAAGTTCGAGTACCTGTAATCACTTGGGAATCCAATAGAAATATATCTTTATACTAAGATAAATTTAATACTGAAGAAATCGAATGCAGACACGCCGATATCTTAATGGAAATTTGTAATTATTTTAGATTATAAACCTATATTTATTATGGAAATAAACACAAACCATCTTGTGTTGAAAACTGAAAACACAGGATTACCTGTCAGCCTATATCAAATGATATCATTAGATCAATCCCTGTATAAAGAGTTTGACGACTTGCCATAGAATCCAAATTAGAATAAAGGTATGATTGTATAATGTTTACATATTATTACAACGTTGAGAACCAACATAAAAATATAAAACTTACATGTTATATTAATATATTAAGAACCCTTTAGAAAGTGAAGAGTATGGAACGCCGTTTGTTTAATTTTGAATGAGTCAAAGTAAAATGTTTATTAACGGCGTTCCATTAAAGTGACAATTCAGTTTTAATCATTTCAGAATAAGCCTATGCATTTTAGACATGCTTCTGGTCAAGCAAAATGTCGTATATACTAGTATCTTGATTCAGTTTTACCAAACTAACTACCAATACGGAAGTAGTTAACCTTCTCTAGCCTTATACATGTTAAATCAATAAGTTAATACAAATATCTACCAATAAGAAATCTGGGCGATTTCGGAACTGGTTTCGCCCAACTTTGGAGTTAATTATACAGTCGGGCAAAACAACCCCGGTGACCACACCTCTTTGCTCAAATGCTGGTCACAAAATGTGAATATGTCTTATTTTCACTATAGGCCTATGCAAGAGTTGAGATATAATTGAAACCGAAATCTTAAATATTTTGGGATATATTTATCCCTTCATTAAAATGAACAAAATTGTAACAGTTGTACCCTTAAATTTTTTAAATAATTTTCCAAAGTAATATTTGATAAACAAAACCATTGAATAACTTTATTAATATACAGTATGCCTATCTATAATAAGGGTCGTAATTACATGACAACCTTATAAATGGAATGGGATTATGAGAGTGATAAGGGAGCAGCAAATTTCACTTTCACTCAACTTTTACTTCTTTTTATTCTCACAACGCCTCCAATAATCCATGGGTTGACGTTTTAGTTTAAATGGAGCTACAAGCAATATGAGCGAAATTTAAGAAGTTGTTTATTATACCCCAAATTCGATAATCATGGGCTTCTTGTTGTGGCTCGCAATCTTACACGTTTGACCTCATTTGATATATCACAATCTTTGTTTCTCATAGCCAAATTTGGTAACATGGTTAGTAAATTTTCAGAACAAATCACTTGAACAAGAACGTGTTTAGAAGTTTAAAAGTATCAATATCCCCCATAGTGTAACGTGTCGGTAAAATAAATAAATCTAAGGCCGATTAGTTACAAATTTGACACCTCTAAAACAAATAAGGGTCAACTTAACGGTATGTGCTTATTTAATAAAGACATGATTCGTGTCAACGCTATCATTTGGCTTGATTGAGTAGTTTATACTTTAATGATCGAATTTACCTTTATTTGACACGGGTGAAATAATCTTTTTCGTTTCAAAGACCCCCCCCCCCAAAAAAAAATGCTTACTATTAGTATTAATATGCTTAAAAGTCATTTTTTCAGGAGTTGTCGGTAACCACATTATTTAGTAAGAGTTTATTGACCAAACCTAGTCTTGAATTGTTGCTATCTATAGGTATTAGCCAATCTTTTTTTTTTTGAAATAAACTAATCAATTAATTCACCTTATTCACTGAAACAATAAAAAAAATCAAATTTTAAATTTTAAATTGCAGTTTTCAGTTTTCTGAAGAATTTTGAGTAAAAACTTATTTTTTTAAAAAAAGTGAAACTTACATCTAATGCATATAACATGAAATAAGGAAACAACACCAAAGCACATTGCTCTTGAGCATCATTTTAACAACCTATATTTCACAAAATAATGTTTCGGTTCTTCATCTCAGAATGACACCAAAACCCAACCCCGATTTGATACCCCAGACTGACAGATTCAAGTGCAATCACCTTGCCAAATGAAAACAAGACAGATCTGTGTTTGACAGCCATTGTTGAACAATGCACGTGAGTTAGTGTTAGAGATAACACCCCAGGCTATTGTATATAATGAACCATAACGGTGACTTACCAGTACTTGCAATGTCATTAAAGATGGTATTATTCAATATGTAACATGTACTGCTGATATACCCCGTAGCGGTTCAAAATGTATTTTGGATGCTGGTGTTCAAAGAGATATGTAGAAATTTAACATGTTAAAATCTTATATCGGCAGATAATGATAGGAAGATAAATGCTAGTTGTATCGATCGATTAGAAAATAAGGGCAAAACCTCTCATGTCGTTGTTCTTGATACACAGTTTGTAACTTCATAAGGTGCCAACGATTTATTGTTGAGTTGGCCACCAACCATGCAAAGGTTTTACCAGTTTAGTTGTGGTAAATTACTATAAAGGATTTTCTTGTTATCGTTGATTTTTGAAAAAGAACCGCTATTTTTGAACAACCTAATCAACATTGCATTTATTTGGTATCGTACCTGCGCCAGTGGCAAGTAAAGACACCATAGAGATCATTAGGAAACTTATCTAATTTGTCCGTCCAGGATTAAAGTATAGCAGGGGCGTCGGAACCGTGTAGGCCATGTGGGCTTTGGCCGCACCACTTTTCAGCCAGAAAATAATAAAAAAAATTTTTAATTGATTTTGATGCGATTCATTATAGCCCAAGCATCAATAACCACAATATAGCAATGTACGAATTCGTATTTAGTTGATGTTGTCTTCTGGGTCTTAGTTATATCCTTATATTTGATAACTATCGGGCCACTAGCCGCACCATTTTTATCAGTGGCCGCACCACTTTTATTTCCCTTCCGACGCCCCTGAAGTATATCATATATACCGACATTAAAAAAATCTCTGTAGTTGTCCATCATCAACAATAAATTAGAACCTTCCAATTGTATAGGAAATAAGTGACAACTAATAATTATTTGCCTAGTATTAATTCAGCTTATGCCATGTCCACCCATTAACATTTTGATTATAAAATGGAGTTCAATTTCCCTTTCGGCAAATGTATAATTCTGGGTCACTCATATTCGGAGTTCTATTACACCTTCTCTCAAATGCAAAGCCTGCCAGTAATGTCTGCAACGTCATTTACCATGTTTACCAACAAAATGCATTTCAGTTCCGAAGCAATGTAACCAAATTTGGTAACTTACTCCCGAATTTGCTGTTCATGATGATTCGTTTCGACGCTGTTTCTTTGGAATCTACTCTTAATTTTGTGATTCTCAGATTACATTTTGTTTCCATCCATGTGTATACCAGCAGTAATTCGAAAAAGAAACCGTGTACCATACACCTGCAAACTTGCAGGTACGTTATTCAGACAGGTACATAGCCTTAGTATAGCATGACCGAGGAAGACGCCTTTATGTCATCTCGACGGTTTTCTTTATGTTCTTCAGTTTGATGACATTGGATATGACATAGCTAATTTCTGGTTGGGATTCCCTGAGACGCCGGGGGACGTCATAACACCAAATTGATGATTAGAACTTCTTGTTCAGCAAATAACATTGTAGTGACACGTCCCGCAATCCTAGCATAAGTTGAAGGACCAACTAATTTGAAAACGTGTGTTTATTTCAAAAGTTACAGGTCTAAATGGTGTCGACATTGTTAAAAGAATGAATGTCAATTTAATTTTGAACTTTTGCAAGGTACCTAAATTTGTTCTGATGGAATCTACATGTAAAACGTGACGTTATTTACATGTATTGAAAATGTCATGCTCATAGCTTTAGTGAGAGTACTTTGAGCACTACCAGTAAAGTACCTTATCTTTAATCTTCGGAATTGCTGGCAGACTTTTGTAGCATTCTTATAGAATGTTCAAAGAGGAAGTATGCAATACGACACAATATGTGTATGGAACACGACTTGTTATTAAGATTGTATCGTCAATATTTATGAGCCGTGTTATTTAATGATCCTTTAAGACCTTTAACTGTTTAAATAAATCAGCCATGTTGAATTTTTGCACTTGATTGGAATAGATAGGACCTACTACTTATCATTACTTACAATTCTTTATCATGTGTCATGACTGGTAAAGAAAATGTATAATTCATTTGAAACTAATGTACCATAATATGTTTCTAGTCGGTTTCTGTATATTTATTCATTCTTTTTGTTTGTTTATTTTGAAATATTATACATTGTAGCAATAATAACTTTTATATAGGTCTAATTCATTTGTTGTTACTGTTGAAATTCGAGAAATTTGTCATGGCTAAATTCCCTCTGGGCCAAATTAAAGTTTTAAAGCATCACGGTCTTCACTTTTAATAATACCAGTACATGTATATATGATCATAGCAACCATTTTGCAAACAGATATATGCCTTTTCTTATTCCACAAATCAACTTGTTAAAGGTACATATCGTGGACACTCATTTGGGACCCGTCACATATCAAAACACAGCATTTGTCGGAACCTACGTTTTCTCATTTCTTGACACCAATAACACCAAGTAATGTCAAACTAACAGATGAAAATGTCTTGTTAAGGATCAAATATCGATACAATATCGATATATCGATAGGCTTGTACAGCGTGGACGACTCACATTGTGATACTAAGTGCCATGCTTTGATATTACGGTTCACATTAAATATTGTGATTTTTATGTCCGATAAAACTCTGTCAATTGATGAGTTTTTTGTAATATTTTGATGCTAAAATGGCCAAATATTTGCCTCTGCAGGAAAATTGCTAATAATATGATCACAGTATATTATCCCGGTTTAAAAAACTTTCTTTATTTTGAAAAATGTCGGGCCTGATATCTGTTTAATAGACCTTCACGCATCAAATAAGAGAGTTGTAATTGTACACCATTTGCCGATAGATATGCCCAAGTCGCCAAAACTCTTGTAACATCACTAGAGATTAGACTCAAAAGTACGGTACAACTCTAAAACCAATTACGACCCCATTATCAGTAGGAGGGTATAGATGACCTTGGCAGCAGTGTACTTCTTGCTCATCGTCTTCGTCAAGATTGCATCCCTTGAGTCTAGCAAGAGACAGATCTGTCTGACCAAGGTCAGACAAGCATTCCAACGAGTTTCTCAGCAACTCTCTCTAACATCACTATGAACTTGTGACATGAAGATGACCGGATATCTACTCGTGTTTTTCCGTGTGTTTTAATTGAAATGTCACTTCGCGCGTTTCTTTCTTTCTTATGGTATCATGAATGATCTTGATCTATCCAGCATGTAGTCAACTTTATTGACTTTAGGTATGTGTTAATCCAACAGGGGAAAAAAGCTTAAAGAGCCCGATTTTTAATGTTACCAAATATTTCATGCAGCTAGTCTCCGTTATTAGATTAATTCCAATGTATTTTTCTAATACATGTACTGGTAATGTGTATTGATGATGAAAAATTAATAATGTTACCAAATCTCCGTTATAATTCAAATTGATGTTCTAATAATAATATTATCAGAACATCAATTTGAATTATAACAAGGAAGACTTGTTGCACCTTTAACACATTGTTTTGACACAGTTTTGAAGTCAACTTACTGAAGACCAAATATGAATAGGTTTATTATTTAAAGTTCCTAAAGAACATCTTACTTCAAGCTTAAAACGTTTACCACATAAAGTGCGATTGCCATGGACGTTGACGAGGGACCGGAGATATAATGTGCAAAAGGGCATGTTGATATCATGGCCATGGCTATGAAGTTAGACCATCACTAAGACCAATACTTTGCTAACACCATTCAATTAACAGATTCTGTTTTTAGATGAATTGAATAAACAGTCACTGATGAGCATGACCTATTTTGGGCAATAATTAGGAAATTATTGACGACATCACCAGAAGTGTTGACCTATTTGCATGCAGTCTGCAACTCTGCCGGACCAAGACTACCGGTCAGGGTCAAATATCGTCACAAAGTGCAGATAGCCCAAAGTCCAAATTCAAATGATGTCAATTATCAGTGATCTTGACAGTTTTGCAATCATCTGGACTGAACCTGATAGATCCTGATTGTTGTTTAAGACAGGGTAGATCTTGATCGTTTCATCTCATCATCCTCTTTCTATATAGCGTGGAATTATACTCTCAGATTTGATGTACATTCTTTAAAAGTCCATCACCCTTAATGAAATTAACATCAAAATAACTATTATCGATGATCGAGTCTCGGGTTGCTAGGGTGAGAGCAACGTACTGCTGTTCCAGTAGGCATTGGAGGCTGAGTGTGAGATCCAGGGAGGGACTAATAGTCGACCGAAGAGCCATCTAAGTTGAAAAAAAAAATAGAAAACTAGAAATCCTCCCTATTTTTTTGTTCTTTTATCATGCTATGCCTAAGGAGAACGGAAGACGGCATCATGCTCATTGCTTCTCATTGACTCCACTTTAGTCACCAATGCTTGATCATCTTATATTAATATTTTTGTTACCATTCAAAAACAGGATAGAATACTTAAAACCTGCTTGTTTTTCTGTTAGATTTTATCATGGTAAAGGGTGACTTATTTTACGTATTAGAAAATAATGCAACTGGTGACGACATCATCAAGCGGAAACATAATGATTGACCTGTTTTACAAGACATAATAACATTTGTCAAAGTGGTTTGGAAGCACAATTAGCACCATTCCCATTGAGGAAATGAAAAAGACTCTTTGAATATTACGGTTAGTCAAGATTGTATCAACAACATTTATCAAAAATTGCTGGAGCTTGAATGATTTCAACTTGCCAGTGCCAGTGGATGCATATCTTGAAGGAGGCTGTGTTTGATTGCTTTTATTCTATCTATTCATTCTTGTTCAAAGTTTGAAAATTTATGGTCTTCTGCATCATGCTTTATGCAAAGATCTTCAATAGAGATCTTTGGTTTAACTACATGTAACTCTATGGGTCATCGTTTTCATCAAAACTGCATTAGTGTGTAACTATCTATAACCATTCAATTATCAGGTACTTAGAGTATCTTGTTTTTAGATTAACCTCACGACCTACTTCGGACAACCGAAAGTAAAATGATATCACCGATGGTCAGAGTTTTTGACCTAGACTATTTTACAAGATTCAAATCACAAACGTTTGGGCCAAATCAGGTCAGAATTGACCATGAAGCCATCCGATAATTGATCTCACTTTTGCTACACTAAAACACCAAACACATCTGAATTATTTCTCTTTACAAACGGTGCCATCTTGTATTGATAGAGATGACACGATTTTTATTCTGATATCTCGATTCATCTGGGGAAATGACCGATATATCCCCCTGATTCACATTGATTACCAGAAACGCTTCAGCATGTTTGAGGTATAGTACCTGGCAGTGACCGTTTAATTATCAGATGGTAAACGTTGCTGCATGTTTTCATTTAGGGTACGTTCTAGCTGTTAGTCCATCGTATAGAAACATGAACTATTTAGGCCAGTGTGAGGTATCTTAATAATAAATCCCCAAAGTTCATTTTAATCATGATCTATACTAATCTACATGAGTTGCTACTATACTAGCATTTGTGTTTTCTCTTTTATTGTTCTTTATTCATATGTCGCATTCATGTCTTGCAAATTAAGACAGAACATCTACAAGATAACATGTAGCGAGTCATAACTAAAATGAACTGTCGGAGTTTATTATTAAGATGCCTGACATTGGCCAGAATAGGCCATGAATCTCTAAGATAGATTAACCTGTCCTTAATGAAAAGAAACAAACATAATGCAACGGTCACTGCCAACAACTATATACCAAAACCATATATCAAAAACGCATCCCTGATGACCAAACAGGGGCAGAGCAGTATACATTTTTCATTTCTTCAGATGAATAGCGGTATCATATAAATAGCGTGTCTATTCTATCAATATTCGATGAAACTCGATGACACACTTAATGGATAATAAAAGTGCAGGTGTGTTTCGTTTGTTAGTGTAGCAAAAGTGACTTTAATTGTCGGCTGGTTTCATGGGCAATACTGGCCAGATTGGCCTCCGTGATTTCAATCTTGTATAACTGTATTAATAGCTTGGGTCAAAACTCAAATAATTATCGGTGATATCATTTTACTTTCGGTTGTCTAAAGTAGGTCGCCAGGTTACCCTAAATATTTTGAGCCATTAGAATGTAGTTTGGTCGTATTCTTTGCATAAAATATAATAAGAACAAGACGCAAACACCACCTTTATTTATATCATGTTTATGTTTATAACTCAACTCCTCTGTGACATTGCCTGAAGCCGCCGGCCAAATTAAAATCATTCAAGTCAATGTCGTTATCATCATTGGTGATGCTAATGGCATTTTCACTTTGATTTACTCTTTTTTTAGAATTGTATCACCTTGCAATAATTTTGCTCATCTCTCTTGCATGTCTGGTTTATAAAAGGCTTAGCCACAGCGTAGTGGCTTAGCGTCTAATCATGTCTTTGTTACATTTCCCACTGAGTTACATTGGATTAACACAATTTCATTTATACCATCATTTCATATCTTTCAGGTCTTAGAAATCTTCTGCAGATTCTTCCACTGTCATTCTTCGTCAGAGGCGTCAGACGCACACCACTCCGATGGCAATCCTATCGACTGCGAGCCTTCTCTTCTCTAAAGATTTACACACCAACCGTCTGGCCTCATGGATTTCCCGAACATTTTACAATCATGATAAGTGCCAGACCAAAATATGCCAAACTTGAAGACGGGGCTGAACTGTATCCATTTGTTGTCACTAATCGTAATGGGGAACTTGACTTTGCAATCAAGTTTTCGGAACATCCGTCTGTTGTATACAGGTACGTAAGACCATATACCTATATATCCGGAAAGGGGGGGGGGGAGTCATATATGAAAAGGATACGGTGTACTGAGGTTCGCGCCCCAATGAAAGCGCATGCACAAAACATGAGGAGTCATTTGGTGAGAGCATGATTTTTGGTGTTTGGTGAGACAAAAATATAAAAAAATTATGGGTTCGACTTCACGCACGTCACCCCGTTTACACTGGCAACTCAGTTTAATTAATTAATATTATGATTGTTGCCTGGTTAGGTTAACACTTAAGTGGTCAAGGTCCTCCACATGCCCGTTAGTGGTCAAGGGGGGGGGGGGGGGGCCCATTTGGACCCAACCCCGAAAGAGCGCTTTCGCGAAGGAATTTTACTTCGAAACTCTGGTCACAGGTAAAGTACCTTAAAAGAACTATAACAAAGAAAAAACAAATCGGAAATCGGATAAACCGTTTCAAAATGGCGGCCAAAACAAATTTTGCCGTGTCTTGTCCAAATTTTCCCGCCAAAGACTTGAAAACTCACTTCCAAAAGGAATTTTTCAATAAAATTTGGGCCATATTTGCAGTATGTAAGTACAAATACATTCCTGAAATAAAATTTGAAAAAAGTTAATTGGTTATGATTTTATGGGCAAAACAAATTTGAAGAGCGGCCTCGAAAATGCTTATTTATGCTAATTAGCATGGGAAGGGGTGGGTCGATTTGAAATTTTTGCCACCAAGGGTATGGTAAAGTTACACTCTAAGAAATTTCCCGTAAATTTTACGGTAAAATCACTGGCAATTCAGTTGCCAACACTTTAGCGTAAAATTTACAACTTTGCCGTAAATAAGTATACGGGATTTTACTGTATTTTTACATGTGGCTGTTTATTTTACTGTGTTTTACCGTTAAATTATTTTTTTTATGGACCTTTCCTACCTGTTTCAAAGCATAGGTGGATTTTGACACCAGTTTTCAACTTAAAATCGGATGATTTTTAGTGTCAAAATTTGCAGATTGCCACACCAAGGGAAAATGCGCAGCCTTAGTACAATAACTACAGATATATTTTATATTTAGTATATATTTTATGTGGTGTCAAATTGTCTTTTTTTTCGGTTTTTTCCACATATTTACGGTAAAATCCCGTAAAAAGACGGTCATTGCCAGTGGCGTAACCAGGGGGGTGTCCGGGGGGGCAGCTTGCCCCCCCCCGGACCCAAAAAAATCGGGAAGGAGAGCAAAAAAATGGGAAGGGAAGAAAGGGAGGAAGAAGAAGAGAAAGGGCAAAGAAGAGGGAAAAGGTGAAGGAAAAGAGAAAAAGAAAGAAAAAGAAGGAAGAGAAAAGGGAAAAGAGAAAAGAAAAAATAAATAAACCATTATTTCATCCAAAAATAGGCGTTTTTTAGCTAAAATAAACAAATTTGTCCATATATTTTTGCACGCGCTACGCGCGCGTTAAATTTTATTCCCAAGCCAGTACAAAAATCGGGAAGGCTCTTGAGTCTTGCCCCCCCCGGACGGTCAAAGCTGGTTACGCCACTGGTCATTGCATTAAATAACTGATATGCCGTTACGCGTTAAATTTACATTACGTCCGTAAATATTTTCTTACGTGATTTCACCGTTCAAAAATACTGGTTTTCTACCGTAAAAATACGGTCATTAGACAAATACATAGAGGGGCGATGAAAAATTACTTCGCGTTTTTGCGCTAACGCGCAAAGACCAAATGTTGGGTCCATATGGACACCCCCCTTGACCATGACCACTTAAGTGTTAAGTATCAATTCTCCAATACACTAACCTTTTACTAAATCTATATATGGCATAACAGAAAAAAATAACTATGACCATTTTTTTTCCATTGCAGTGAAAGGATAGACGAAAAGACAAAGATTCTTCATACCCTGCCATTTCCGGAATACAAAATGACCCATAACTGGCACACCATTGCTATTAGTTTTGATGCAGATCGAAATGTGTCCTTTCATTTCGACTGTTCCAAAGTCATAATAAAACAGTCGGTCACTCAGATCAGCGTGAACAATCGCGGAATGACCTCTCTTGGAAACCAAGATGATCGAGACTTAGAATCTAGAGATTTCTTTTTCGAGGTATGTTTGATATTTTGCTTGGTATCTTCGCTAGACAAATCCAGGAAAGCAATCTTATTGTTTAGCTTTCGTCATCTCGGGACACTGCAAGAAAGTTGGGCGATTTGGGAGTGATTTCGCCCAACGTTGTTGAAGTATACATCCCTACCAACGTTGGGCAAATCACAAATAACACTGTTGGGCACACATCCCTGCCCTAATGTTGGGCAAACCTATTTGAGCGGAAACGCGAGTCCATCTACCATATGCGGGGTAAAAGCGATACAAAATTTTGGCAAAAGTGTCTGATCTACGGTGCCTTTTTTTAGTTTGCCAAACAGTTGGTAGGGATGTATATTTGCCTAACTTTTTTGCAGTGGATGATGACTTGATCACAACGGAATTGGTCTGTTGCTTTTCTCGCGAGTCTCGAGAGTAGTCTCTTTCACATGCAAAATAGTAACGAATCAAATAGTGATCTTGAGTCATGCTTCATACTTGATTTGATTTTATCTCAAGCCTGTGGAAGAGGATTATTTGTCAAGACTTGCGGGAAAAGCAACGGACCAAGTCAGTTTGCATCAAATCATCATCCTGAGATGACGAAAGCTAAACAGTAAGTTTTCATTTAATTTCTCTAGCCAGAGAAAAATCTACCAAGTATTTACGAACAATTCTAATATTATATATAGTACAATGGGCCAACACGGATAACAAATTCTAATCTACTGCTATTCTACAAATATTTTCGGCCATACTACAGCAGGTTTACATCTGAAACAAAGCAAAACCAATTAAGCGTTTTGAATATCAAATTTATAGATTTTAAAAAGATTAGGTCCAAACCATAGTCGGCCATCAAACAAAATTTTCACTACCAAACATTTGGTCGTGACATCACCAAACATTTTGCCATCGAATTTAAAGTATAAACCGGTAACAAACATTTGAAGCAATGTGTATGGTAATTCAGCACATGTGCAATAATTATTTAGCGTGAAATTTTATTTGGTCTCAACTCGGTGTTGAATTTATTTTATTTGAAGTCAATCGTCATTTTGACATCACGACCAAATGTTTAGTGGCAAAAATTTTGTTTGAAGGCCGACTATGTTTTGACCCTTACAACTAAACGACAGCTACATAAATTACAAAGATTACAAGTAAACTACAGCTACATTGTAATATTCTACCAATGAAGCAATTTGATGCATGATATTGATAACAACATTTCGTAACATTTACATGTACATTATTTACTTTTATATTTCCGAAGCCACTCACCATGCTCACGAAATAAGATTCATCTAAAGAGAGACTACATCAAAAACATTTCAGACTCACCGCCGTCGAAGTTATTGTTTTAGTTTTGAAAGTACTTTTTTAAAAGTTTCTTTCAACTTGTTGAAGAGATAATTGAGTGTTATGCTGATTTACCATTCAAAACTGTATAATTTCAATATAAGTAATAAAAACAATAAATACAGGAATAAAATAAATGAATGAATGAACAAATAAATAAATAAATAAAAACAAGTAAGTAAATCAATTAATTAATTAATAGTAAAAACTTCAATAAAAGCCAACACCATCAAGAAGGCTTGCATTTTATATATTTTCCTAAAATTCTTTTGTGGGCAATTGACCACCACTGCTGCTATCAAAAAAAGACCAATAATTTCAGAAACAGGTACCTTTGGTTTACGTACTGAAAACGAATTTGATGTCGCATCTAAGACAACAGATTTCTTTTTTATGATACCGTCCCTTTGTAATCTATTGTCTTTGGTCGTGTCATCTTTCCAGAAATATCAATCTTGCTATTATTTTTTTGCTGTTCAAAGTAGGAAAACGATTGAAAATAAAGCATGTTCTGATAATTCTTATTACAGGGTGACATAGAACAGCTGGACGTGATTTCGAACCGTAATCATCCTGATGCAGCTAGATTGCAATGCGTCGAACCAAACGGTGGGGTGAGTACTAGTATAGCATACAAAAAAGTTTATACAAGACTTTGTAGTCTCCCCACAGAATATATATCCACTAACCAACGAGTGCCTAAAGACGCTTGTCATTGGGCGAAAATTTTGCGTCCGAGGGATAGAATTTTGTTCTACTAGTGAGGAGTGTGGTGGTGTGCTTGCAAGTTTCTAGTGACTGGAAGGTGTAGTAAAAATACTTTGTTGCCTTTAAAGAAACCAACTTTATTGGTCGCAGTATGGGCGTTTGATCATTTTCTTTTCAAATTGTGTGCAATAGTAAAGTTTTATTCTCATACAGTATTTTTTACGTTGGAGTTTCTTAAAAAAATGCAACGGTTAAAAATAGTAAAAAATCATACAGACTTGAAAGGGAGTACCGGTAAATGAGAGTTAGATTATGTTAGAAGTAATGGTTAGATAGGTCTAGAAGCAAGGTGAAAACTGGAGAATGTGCAAATCAAATTGAAACGTGCAATGCAACATGCTCTCACGTTGAAATG
>JXSR01S052347.1:13832-38641 GCA_000969725.1 Ophiothrix spiculata
AGTACTTACTATTCTAATTCAAAATGTAACAAGAGGGGAAGGTGTTGCATATAAATCATCGAAATCAAGTGAAATTTGAATTGAATAAAAAAAATACTTTAAATGAAACGAATGATTTTTTTTAAAATTGTGAGGTTTTTTTTACTAACCATGGATTAATTATTTATATGATGGGCCTAATACATCTTTTAAGATCAGAAGAACTTGAAGTTTTCATTTACAGAGGAACAAGAGGGGAAAGAGTACTAAGTAGTATATAAATCAGCAAAATCAACCGAAATTCCACTAAAAAAAACCCCCAATCAATTTAAACAAAACAAATGATTTTTTTACAAAATCAAGATTTTTGCCAACCTTTATTTTATTGGATAATACATTTTTTTAAGATCAGAAGGACTTATTGTTCTCATTTAAAGAGTAAAAATGGGGGATGGAGTAGTATCTAAATCAGCAAAATCAACCGAATTTCCAATCAAATCAAAAAAATCAATTTGAATAAAACAAATGATTTTTTTGATTTTTTTTACAAAATCATGAATTTAGCCTATCTTAGATCAATTATTTATATGATAATACATTTTTAAAGATCAGATGGACTTAATATTCTTATTTTAAGAGTAATGTGTGGTAGGGGAATGGTGTAGCTCCTACAAACCTCTGATATGAAAATTAAAAAAATCGATTTAAATCCGATTTAAATCAAATAAATCGATTTTTTTTATTTTTTTAAAAAAATCATGATTTTTGCCAACCTTGATAAGTATACATCGTATAACAAAAAGTACGTAGTACATGTAATGGTGAGCTTCTGTTAGCACTGGTTTTAATCTTTAGGTTCTGATGAAAGATATGTCTTTTTGACAGCTCTAAAGTAAATTGTCTCCCGTTTTTGTCTCAAATTTCCAGTCAGATTGAATTCATTTTATATAATGAAAAATGAATGATCATAGGCAAATTTATCTTCATGATTTCGTCGTAAGAACATCTATATCAGCGCTACGACTCCATTCTCTGTTCCATGATCTGCATGAATTCGTACAGTTTTGGCACTTGTTTGGATATATCACGAATCTGCACGTCTTTCCGATGTTCTATAAAGCAGTCAGCTAGACGGCATTCTTTCTCTCCGATGTAGAGGACGTGAAGATGGCGCTTACATGAGATGGCGTATATTACGTGGGTCGATGTGCATATCAATTTCTTAGTGATATGATACTCCCCTTTGGGACCTGAAACTTTGTTGGTATGTATGACATGTTTACAGGTATTACAGTGATGTCGGGTGACATGGGCTAGTTCCATTGTCCGTTTCATGTGAAGTGTAGTAATGGAGTGAAGCTCTAGCGAGAATGTTTTCATGCCTGCCAACTAGTAAGATTTAATCTTATTTAGCAAGATTTTTGAATCTGTGAAATGCATAGCATCTTGGTACTTTTTATGTAAAATCTACTTTTTAGTGAAATAATCTACTTTTTTGGTTGCAAAGTCTACTTTTACAGGTTGGCAGGTATGTTTTTCATGTTCTTGTCACGGCGATACGACGCAATAGGGGATCCTGAAATATATCCTTGGTAGTTGTGTGCTGGCTAAGAATTTTCCAATTGCGTTGGATTATTCTGTTCACAAGCGCTATATGGTGGGGTGATAGGTGAGTACAAGAGGTGTATGGTTGTTGATTTTGTTAGTTGTTTTGATCCGTAGACTCTCTTCTCTACTGAGATCCTCACATTGCTAGAGCTTTGTTGTAAACTTCTGAGGGATAACCACGTTCTTCAAAGAAAGAGATTATCTGGTTGGCTTGTGTGGCAAAATCCTGGTCATCACTACATAAACATCTCAGACGTAGCATCTGTGAATATGGAATAGAGTGCTTGCAAGATCGCGGATATGAGGAGCTGTGTGTTAGATATGAGTGTGAGTCAGTAGGTTTGTAATGCACAGATGAGGATAAGCAATTACCATTAATGTGTATCTTCATATCAAAAAATGTTGCAGATGACTGTTAAATCTCCCACGTATATATTGAAGAGAAGGATTACAGAATAGCTCTGACGTCCGTCTCGCCCAACACGCCCACTTTCCTGAAAATAGACTAGTTGTCAATTGTACGACTGGCTCCATAGTTAATCACAGTGTGAAGCCACTTAACGTTGATCCCCATCCCAAAGGCAGATGTTGCAAGTAAGATTCTTATTGAGCTGTGCTCTTTGGTGAAGTCATCCAGGATTACCTTTTATCTGAAGTCACACTAGAGAAAAGGGCTACAAGATTTTTCCTGTCCTCCAAGAGGTGTTTTGTTATAATCCTATGTATTTCTTGGCTGTTACTATGAGTTTTACTGAAAATTCAGATTTTTTTCAATATTGTCTTTTATCTGAAGTCACAGTAGAGAAAAGTGCTACAAGATTTTCCTGTCATCCGAGAGGTGTTTTGTTATAATCCTATGTAATTCAAGACTGTTACTATGAGTTTTACTGAAAATTAAGACTTTTTCAGTATTGTCTCCATTTTCATTAAGTTCATCAATCAACCATGAAAAATGTTTTTTCTTATTTTTATCATCACCATTCTCACTAGTCTCAATAACAGAATACCTTATATTCACTCTGTCAGGGGATTCTTCAACTTTTATGGTAAAAAAAAACATGTTAGTATGTCCAAGACTTGAATTGATAATGTTCTGCACACTTTCTGACGCTGCAGCAGTTAATGCCATGATGGAGTAGAGCTATGTACAAATGAGAGTATTTCGACAAGATGAGAGTAAGAACCATGAAAGCGTGAACTTTTCCTGATTTGTAGCCCCTGCATGAAGCAAAGCAAAACAAAATCATAAATGTGATGACTCACCCTGAAAAGGGCGACAGAACACTTTTCGAGAAACTGATGAGAATAGGCAGCAAAAAATAAACAAAATAATAAGAATTTCCTGCAGATTTTCTGTTGTAAAATAATTAAATTTGATTGCCCTTATCAATTTGAACAAGTCGGGTGTCATTTTAAAGCTTAGAAAATGATGTAACAGATGAAATGATAAAATCAAAATTGATATCATCTTCACAGTCCCCCCTTTTGGGGTGAGCCATCACAAATAACCACACTTAAGTGAACCTTTAACAATGTTAAAGGGAAATAGAATTAATTCTTATAAAGCCTAAAAAAATTGTTTGTTTGGCGTAACATGACAAAAATAATTAGGGTATGCAGGTCGAATCTTTTTTTATTTTTTGGCTTTGAATTTAACACTAGAAATAACCACAAGATGAAATGGAGCAACAACATTTTATGTTCTCATCTTTCATTTTCAGTCTGGATGGGGTAAGCAGCCTGAAAGTTGATTTTACAATTTTTATCATAAAAAGTCTTTAAGATCGGCACCAAAATAGGGTGCGGCCAGGTTACGTCAAACAAACTCTTTGGTTTTTTAGCTTGAGCCAAAATCGACAATTGTTTAAGAGCCTCCATATATTAATTTTACAGACACTATGTCTTTAATTTTGCAGGCGAGTTAAAAGCTCTCCTGGTGATCTTAAGGAGAGCTGTATAGAGAGTGATTAAAAAAAGACTCCTCTGGGGTAAATTAGGGGAGTGATTGTGGGAATAACAATTGTCTTGTAATGCAATTACATTGTACATAGCAAGACCACTGCTCACAGTCCTGATTAGAACTAGTTTCTTTTTGGCTTTGAGTCTTTCTTGCTTGCGAGCCATCTGTGAGAACAGTAAATGCTGTGGAGGAGCAAAGTAGCACTGCAAGTTTCTCTGTAAAGCCTCTGCAATTTCTGATACGAACTCCCGGCAGACCTTACTACTGTCTGTACCCTGGACCAATCTTACACCATTCATCTTTTGCACCTTAACAAGCTTCTTAAAATTCAAAAGAGATTGACCAGAAACAGCTAGCTCATATGCAGTAGTAAAGAGTTTTCTGTAAGCCTCACGAGCATTACGATGAATCATATCATTGATTCATGTTCTGCAATGCTTTTACCAGCATGTTTTTTTTACAATTACAAGTGACACTCCTGAGAAAATTGGCGTAAGCAAACTTGGCATGCCGCGGGTAAAAACAACTTGAATAAAGTTGACCAATGGACTTAGTTGTTACTTTGTTTAGTACAATGCTAATAGGTTGCATGTTTGATATAGCTGGTAACGTTTGCTATAAAGTATATGTTTTCAACTCACTGATCTATTGCATTAGTGAATTCTGGTCGAAAACTGGCTGCAAATTTGGTTAAGTTTGCCTACTTTAACTTAAGTATTTACATGTATGTTGACCTCGTAATCTTAAAATGACCTGTATTTTAAAATATGGTGCGCTTTTTTGCCTAAAGCTAAAATTTAAGCAAATAAAATAAAAGCTAAAGATTAAATTGTACAGTTTTTCATCTTGAAAGCATGTTGCCAGTCTTCATACAATTAATATTTCATCATGAATTTTGTTTCTGTGCCGGCTCTCCGTATTGTATTTGACATAATAGTTTAAGGTACATTAATCTTTTGGAATGGAAGGAAATTAGCGCACTCTTAAGTGTTCTTCACATAGTTATTATAAGCTGTCAGCAATAGAAGTTTGGAGTTGTAAATGTTGGTTGTCCACTTGGTCATAACGCTGGTCGCTGCTGAGCACCATCGTTATGGGTTCATTTCTTGGAAAGTCCCATCTGGATTCACGGGTATTGATGTTGCAGTAGAAGTATCTGCCGTTAGCGCTTCGATGGAGACGCCAGCCCGAATCAATGAGAGTTTGTGATATCGGCGGCAGTTCATCACCCAGTGCAGCCATCACCGAGTCTTCCAAAATAGTGTTCGGTGGAGTTGGTGGCATGTCTAGCAAATCTTCCATACACGCAGCCATCATTGTGAATAATTCCAATTGGTGGACTAAAATCGATCTTAAAGCCAAAGTCCAAATAGTGGAGTAAAAATCAACACTACATGCAAAGTCCAAAGTCAATCCCAAAGGCGAAGTCCAGATGGTGGAGTCAGTCACCATCAATTTCTACACAAACACAAAGTCGAATACTGATCTGGCTGAAGACAAATTTTTAAATGATGAAATTTACAAAATAAATAAAGGAGAAAAACAATTAGGAAAGAAGAAAAAAAAAGCCTTCAAATTGTATTCAACACTGTAGATTTTTAATGAAATAAATTGGGTAAACTTTACCTCGGCATTGTGTGTAGAAGTCACTGGATTTGTTTGGACTCGCCTGATATGTTGCCTTGATTTTGGCGACCTGCTATGAGAAACCGACAGTCGTTTCAAAACACTCCTCTCGCGTTGGTTCTTCTTCTGCCTAACGCTAGAAGTTATCGCTGCACTCTCCTTTGGCATCCCACTACTGGTGGTTTATGTTTACAATTAAGTTTTCAACTTCTTCACATTCCTGACTACACTGTCGATAATTCTATTGCAAGGTCTACAAATATAAGTATTTGATATGTCCAATGAGACACTAAGTAAATTTTCCAGAAGAAATATTCGCTCCTTCTTTGATTCCATGTTCGTTGCATTATATCCAGTTGATGTTGAAGAGCAACAGAGCGATACATAATAATTAACCTACAAGATTTTTAGAACTCTTGCAGAAATAAGATTTATATTCTATTAGGTGTGGGCTATAAATAAGTCAAAATTGCTTTTTTTTAGAATTTCTTCTGTCAACAGTTTTTATGTATTGTAACTTATAATATCTATCTCAACATAAAATGGCAATTTTTTCTTTAATCGGGTCAAAGAAAAACGTGTGCTGCGCCCTCTTGTGACAATATCTCATTTTAGTGAAATTCCTGATGTGTTTGGTTTGTTAATGGGTCAGTATTTATCAAATGGAGCCAAAGGAACACAAATATGAAGTTTTTGTAAACCCTAGTCATTTCATACTCCTGAAAATTTATGTTTTTGGCAATGGCGTACCTGGCATCATTGATCAGGGGGCGAGCAATTGGTTTTAACATTTTTGAATGTCAATATTTTGAATTTCAAAACACTTTTTTCACTTGTATTTTTTGTCAGGGGAGTCTTAAAACTTTACTTTAACTTACCTTAAACCTTAAAATTAGTAAAAATTGGTTTTAAAATTAAGTAGGCCTAATTCTTTCGGTCTTAATAAATCAATAGGGGGAGCCTACATGTACACTCTCCTCAATGTTACCTGTTTGGTTGAGGGCCTTCCTTTTTGTATGATACTTCCTAGCTAACGACGAGATGTCCTGCCATTTTTTTTTATGCTTGCAGGTTGACGGTTGTTGCCGCCATTTATCCTGATCTCCTCACTATACACCTCTCCCAAGCCTTCTTTGCGATGTCTTTTATGCCCAACCTCCCAGACTCTCCAAAGAGATCTTTGTAATGATTTGACACATATTCTATTAGCGTCGCAACTTATTTTTTTTCCCAGTTGGGATTTCTTTGATCAGTTATCTGAAAATGATTGATATAATATAGGTTACTAAGAATATGGCCATCTGATTATTAACACAATCCCAATGCCAATGTAACTTTTCTCATTCTCCGTCTGAAAGGTACACAGATTGACAAAACCATCACTAGCCACTCTGTACATTTGTACAGAAAAGAAAATGTTGGGAAAGGATTTACTTTTGTTTTGGAAATTAATAATATATCTTATTTTTTTTTCCATTTCAACGAGGTCAATGTCATATAGGTCTATCACTGATTCACTGAATTGAAGCCACAAATGATCGATTAGTGTATCGAACATGGACATCGAAACGATCAATTAATCAAGGTTGGCCGGTATTTCCCGGGGCGGTAACACTGTAAAGTGAAAGTTCCTCGTTTTGGAACTAGTCCTCGTTTTTCTAAAACAAGTAACAAAACAAGTAGCAAAACAAGGCATTTTCCTCGTTTTGCTACTTGTTTTGTTCCTCGTTTTAGAAAAACGAGTACCCTACTCGTTTTAGAAAAACAAGGACTAGTTCCGAAACGAGGAACTTTCACTTTACAGTGTAAATACCGGTATTAACCGGTAAATTTAAAATACCACCAAGCAAATTTTGGCTAAAGTGGAAAAACTGGGAAATACTTGAAAAAGAAGTGATTTCAAAGCTTTTGTGCTTTGAAACATTAATAATATTAATTAACTACCACAGAGAAGCTCATATAAGACACAAAAATCATTCCCCTAGGGTAGGAAGGGGTAAGTGGTGTTTTCAGTGGGATATACTGTACTTAGATGACTATTTATGTTTGTAAAATATACTTTATGACTTGTAAATCATCTGAAAGTATTCTAAGATTTGTGAACAGAGGTGTGCATTTTCTATTTGTGGGGAAGTGACAAAAAAGTTTCATTGTAAGAAATATAGGGCCTATCAGTGATTTGTGTTAATTCATTTAATAGTATGCTTTTGGCCGACGCTAACCCTCCTGAGGAATGTTCACTTGAAAAATACTTATAATCAACAGCCATTTTGAACCTACACAGCACTATAATTGCCAAAGATAAATCATACATGTGCTAGTTTTAGGCGTGTCTTTTGTTGATCCATATGTAGACCCCTCAACGTCTCAACACCCCGGGGGGGGGGGGGTACTCAATTTTGATTTTGGTAGGGGTGTGCCGCTGGGAAATTTGAAGTACCACCCATACAGATACCAATTTTCAAGAAAAAGAGACCATCCATATACAAAATCGCCCAAATTTTGAGTCAAATTTATATAGAAATTGAATTTTTCTCCGGAAATTTGCACTAGTTTAGCACAAATTTTCTGATATTTTTTTTCAAAAATTTGCAAAAATTCCCAGATTTGCACCATTTGGACGAAAATTTGAAAAATGTACCCATCAAAATACCACGTTTTGCAAAGAAAAAGGACTCATTGGCATACCAACTACCCTTATTTTGCTACCCAAGTTTGCGGCACATCCCCGTGATTACTTTTGTACTAAGTACCCCTCCCGGGTCAACACTCCAGCAGCATCATGCATCATTATAGACATTGATGAATATAAAACATACCTGATTGCATGTTTTGTCATAGATAATTTAATTATTCAAATAAACCAATTTAAAATTGTTCACATAACATTCTAATGAGAAAACATACTTATATTAGGATAACCCCCATTGGATCTTGAAAATAGATATAGTGAATGGTATTTCCCAGGTATCGACCAGGTATTTCCCAGTATTTCCCACCTAGGCCTAGTATTTCCCGGGAAATTGCCAACCTTGCAATTAATGCAGAGCTCTATCAAATGCATCCCTAACACGCGGAGCACACGCGGAGTGTATGATAGAAAATTGGCCAGGAAAACTACCCGGGACTATATGTGTAATTCATACACTCTGCGTTAAGTACGCGTTGAAATTGTAAATCTAATTGGGCAGTTGGTAACTTATACGCATTCATTAATCTCAATAATTGCACGATGCGTATCGCGTAGTGCATTGTACAATTCATTGAACGCGTACGCGTTGGCAAGTGTCATTTTAAAAGAAAGGTAACTCTAAATTACAATAATTAACATGGGACGATGGATGGTTGTATTTTCTATGTTTTATTGAAATAGCAAACACATCTTTGAAAAATAATGCCATTTAGTTTCTTTACAATTATATTCTAATCATTGTTATACTGGAGGGTTGATTAAAACAAAATATGCTTTAAAGGGGCATTGGACAAGTTCAGCATCATCCCCAAACTTTTTCCCAAACATTTTGAGATTTTTGCATCATTTGAAGTATTAGCGGTAATAATGACAGCATGCAAAGTTTCATTGTCAAGTTTAAACCCTATATACCAAAATATTTAGATATTCTCTTATTTTTAATTATTGTTGTCAACAACGATAAATACTGCCCTCTATAGTTGATTTTCTAGAACTGGCCTTTTCAGGAGACCTAATGAAAATTCCAAATTTCTTTTGATTTTTCTGCAATCTATGATGTGAGAGGAATGTTTTACAAACAAATCTTTGGCTTTTTCTTGTTGTATAATAGCATCAATAAATACATTTAGAGAATAGCCTCATACCCAAAATCACCAAGTAAAATAAAATTAAAATTTTTGATTTTTTGGAAGGTTTGATCAAAATTTTCCCGATATCTGGTAATTGACTGTTATTTTCTAACTTGGGAAGTGTAAATCACCCACTAACAAAATTTTAAAATTTTGTCCAATGCCTCCCTTTAAAATGCTTATATTATTGAACTGAAGCAAATCTATTGCATAGACTTAAAACTTTTCAAACCTTTTTTACAAATAAGTTATGCTTGAAATACAAAAAATAAAAATATATTTTTCAAATTCTTAAAAAAACGATGCGGGAGGGGACGAGAAACATGTTTATTTTTTTACTCGGCCTAAGTGCACATACCCAATACCCCTAAAAATGATCATAGCTATCAAATACGAACTGCCCTCCACAAACAATACGGCCCAACATTACAAAGGATAAATTCAAAAGGTTCCTTTCATGAATATGGAATAAAACATTTCTGTTTTTTCAAGTACCATTTCATTTGTATTTTTCAATTTATGCACAAATGGCAATTCTGTGATATACTGTACTACACAGCTTGCCTCAAGCCTCGCTCACAATGATTATTTCCTACGATTAATAGCTCTAATAATTTTATTTTAGCTCACAGACATAAATATACATTGATGAGTAAACTAGGAACATGTCTGTTATTAAGCAACCACTTACTTTGTGTTGTTTCTTGCTACAAACAACAGCGGTTACTGCCTGCATAACGTTGGTGTCCATTTTTGCAATATTTGTTTGCAGCGGCAAGGTCAAGCAGTGGGTCACCTTTTTGACATATGAGCCTCGCTCACAATGATTATTTCCTACGATTGTTCGTATCTTCGCTCGTAGCCACGATTACTTTTGTATTGGTTTGTGAAATGGATCTTACGATCGATCGTAGCCAAGATTGATTTTACACTTACGATTGTACTTACGAATGGAACTTACGATCACCTTTGTGAAATTCTACCGATGACAAGAGTCCCACATGGTAATTTACCAGTTGATTTGAACTCTCCTATTTCTCTGTAACTTTCTCCAAATAGATCTTTACTTGTGGTACTGTGCGATTGTATTCTCTTAGGCATGGTGGTGGCAGGTTACTTTGAAAGTACACAACTTGAATTAAGCACTGTTAGCTAAGTTCTAATGTCAATTGGCTCTGGGGGTTGATACTACTTGACTTGATATCTATTTGTCCTGAAGAAAAGAGAACAAAGATAAATTACAATTAATTAGTACAAAATATTTGAACTCAAACAGCCTCAAAACATAAAGAAAGACATATTTCAAGTGTATTTGATGCCAAAAATACCATTTTCCCGCCATTTTTGTAATTTTTACCTACCTCCAATGTCTTCAATATTCTAATATTTGAACTCAGCAGCCTCAAAAACATGTATAAAGACATATTACACACTATTTTTATGAACTTTTACGTACAAATATGTCAAAAAACCATTTTCCCGCCATTTTTTTTTTTTTTTTAAATGGCGGGAACCAATATAAGACTTCGTCGCAAGTCAAAATAATTGTCGGATTTGTGTTCAGCAGCAAAAATGGCCATAGAATCCACCTGTTTAAAAAAAAAATTGTTATTTGCCCAACCCTAGCAGTGTGGATAAAGGTTCAGCCTGTGGAAACCATTCTGGACACCGGTATTACGAGAGCATGGCATGGCATTGATAGGCTGGAACAGTTGGCTCTTCTGACAATATACGGCTGAGGAAGCAGAGCACAAAGGTCTGTCAGGCATGAGTTGGTGTGCATCTTGTAGAGAACTATAGCCGCTGCAACCTGTCATCTCTGATGTAGAGATGAGATGTTGAGTTTTGTTCTAGCTACGTCCACATCAACACTAATAACTCGAAGTGCCTTCTTCTGGATTGAGTCCTGCAGTCCAAGTGTTGTCGGGCTAGCACTCATCCATGCCAGTGATGCATACTCCATTACACTTTGCACTTGGGCCTTGTAGACAGTTGCTCTACCTCTCCTATCCAACTTGTTAGCCACTCTCCTAAGAGCTCCCAGTTTCTGTCCAGCTCTAGAAGCAATGCCTGAGACATGTTTTGTACAAGTCAGTTTTCTGTCAATTGTGACTCCCAGTTAGGTTGTTCATCTCTTCCAAGGTTGTGCTACCAAACTTAGATTCAAGCTTGCTAGTGATAGGAGCTCTTTTCCTAGACATTGTCATAGCCTTACACTTTGGTGGTACAAATGATTTAAGAAATCTTGATCTTGAGGTCTAAAAACAAATTTTTGATATGGATTAAATTAAAAATATATAGTGCATCTGTTAGCGACAGATTAGTCGAATCTGTATCTTTTCTTTCATTGCTCCCTTCTTTTCCAGCTTTACCTCCTGAATTATTTTGTTGTTGTCTCCTGTTTCATTATCTTTTGCATCATGCTGTTTTCTTTGCACATCAACAAGAAGTTGAATTCCTCTACCAATGGCCTTTGCTTTTAGTTCCCTGATATGCATACTTCTAAGGGCAATCTCACTTACATAGTCATCTGGCTTTTCTTCTGGCTTTTTTGCACAGGGTTCTGTCATACTGTCATCATCATCATCATCACTTATAATTATAACATTCTCTACACAATTTACTGCCACATCATAGTGCTTACACGTGACTAAATAGGTGAGATTAATAACTCTGGTAGACAAAATATAGGGTAATTCATATTCCAATACTTTATCATCT
Source organism: Ophiothrix spiculata (assembly GCA_000969725.1). Lineage (NCBI taxonomy): Eukaryota > Metazoa > Echinodermata > Ophiuroidea > Amphilepidida > Ophiotrichidae > Ophiothrix > Ophiothrix spiculata. The sequence continues at coordinate 25,549 of JXSR01S052347.1, forward strand.
GCACAAAACACCTTGGCTGCAAAACCTGTCACACTTTCCAGGGCAAAACCCCCGGGGGGGGGGGGGGGGCACCCCCATATATTGGCACGCGTCATGCTCCTGTCGAATGACCCCCTTTTTTTTGCTCCGCTCTCACCCAATGACCCCCCTTTTCACTCAGCTGTCACCCAATGACCCCCTTTTATTTTGAAAGTCAACCTTTTTTATGGTGACTCTCATCCATTGTCCTGATTTTTCGAGAACCTACACTAAATGACCCCCTTTTTTCGCTAAATTTGTCAATTGTTTCGAAAATTTGTCGATTTTTTTCGAAAATTTTTACGAAAATTAGCCTCATTTTATTCAAAAACTTACACCGAATGACCCTGTTTTTCGCTCTTGCCAACAAATCGCTCAAAATTACCCAGTTTTTTTACCCTATACACCGAATGACCCCCTATTTTTCAATGTATTTCTCACCTATTGCCCCTACATTTCGAAAGTCGGTAGGAGCAGGTACGTCACTTTCATATTTGAGTGCCCCCCCCCGGGGGCAAAACCCATGACATCGATTGTATTTGAAAAAAAAAATGTTTCTCTTTCAAAAACAAATCAATATCTCGTTTATAATCTCTCACAAGATTATATCTCCCAGGATTTTGCAACAACTCGTTGCATGTTTCCTGTGCCAAGTCTTCAGCGCTACATTTGTACCATCTGCCCACTGCCTTCATACCTTGCATCTAAGCATGCAGCAGGCACCATCCATAAGGGATAACCATTTTTGCACCATTCCCATATCTGCTAGCTGTTTGTCTAGTTTATCTTCTTCCTGTTGCACTGAGTCATTTGCCAACGAGCTCTGCTGCAGGCAACCAAAGATGCAAGAGATGTATGCCACAACATTTCCTTCAAGTCCATGTCTACAATGTAAATTTTTACAAAAACAATTATGAAGCGATCAAAATAAAATACATTACAATTACAAATCACGACAAACCTAAATCGATGATGATAATAATAATATAATAAAACAAGACATGAATATCAAACAAACAAAATAAAACAAATAAAAATTGTCAAATTGAAATTAAATTTTAAGAACAAGGCTTACTTACCATCATTCTGTTCTGTGTTTGTAAAAGTGTCATCATCAGGGTCAGGTCTCTTTACATGACTTTTTTGGTGACCTTTCAAGTAATTGGAAAGTCTTACCACAAGTTCCACATTGGAAGGAGTCTTCGCCATCCCCATGCTGCTCCTGTTGGTGCCTCAACAAGTTGTCCATTCGCTTTTCACTTAACGTTTTATAACATTGGTCACATTTCATGTAGATGGGGCGGGTATCGGCGATATGACCCCCAAATCAACACTGAATTTTGTGCACCAAAACTAAAATGTGTGCGTCATACATGTAGGCCCCTTGACCCCATATAATGCAACCCCTGCTGTTGTGTGACTGTGAGATTCAGTGGTCCAGTGTTCATGTATTATGGTTTCCCTTCACCATTCCGTCCAGGCTTTCCAACGTGACCGCTCTATCTCTTTTACCATGCTTTGAGGTTATTCACTTTCGTACGTATCTCTGGGCTTGTTCTGCGAAACCCAGCCTCCGCCATCATTTCTACACATTTTCTATAGCAGTCCTTGTTTCGAGCAGTGTTGTCCACCATGGACTGGATCCTCTCTCCGAAGAAAATGTCTATCAATGCGATAGTCTCTATGTCGGTCCATTTTCTCGTCTCTTCCGTCGCCGACGATCCACTAGAAGACATTTTGAATCTGATGGAATCTGTGAAAATTTATGATAAACGAAAGCACATGTAACAACAGCAGTGTCTGAATCGTGTGTGTTGTGTTTACTGCACTATTACCACGAACGCGCCGTCGTTATGCTTAGCTGAGGTAGCTTCCGGCTGGGCGGAGCTAAATTGAACCAGGTCATTCGTTACGGTCGACGGAATTTCCGCATTATGTTTACAACAACGAGATGCGGTCACACAGTGTTTTACCACATTGCTTTCAACTTTATTACAATAAATTCATCTCAACGACGGAAATTGTCGTCGTTCATTTTTTTTTAATGCGACGACGACCCGATTGTAATAAATACGGGTCAGACGTATTACGACAGCAAAATTTATTGTAGTAAATGCGACCTCGTCGTTCGTCTGACCCCGGCCTTTGTGGGATTCAGTGGTTTATTAATGTGCTTACTGTCTCACATTGTGAATACACATCATGCATGCATGCATGCTTGCTTTAAAACCACTGAATTTCACAATGTCCCAAAAATGACGTTGTGAGATTCAGTGGTTTGGTATATATTATTTCAAAAATTTTAAAGATTAACAGTGGTTAAGATGTTTTACGTCAAAAGGTGTATTAATCTCAAAATCTGGCTTTTTTTAATGCCTTCAAAAGAATTCTAATTTGAGCTTTTTGATTTTCAGCCTGTTTTTTTTTTTTTTTTTTGGCATTTTGTCACTATTTTCAGCTTTTTTTTAAACTTTTTTTATCACACCCCTGGTGAAATCTTCAACTTTCATCTCCACACCTACTTCAACTTCATCCACTATGCTCTTAAAGTCATCTCCATCATAAACATTCCTATCCTTCATTCCTTTCTTTATCAGATGATGGAAACTGTCAGCAGACATAAAGGTATGACCCTTCTCAAAATACCTGAACACCACTTTCTCTTGACCTTCTGGTCTGTTACCTCATTCACCATAACTGTGAAAACAGTCCAATTCTTATTTTGTGTGCTGCAATTGTCCATGTACTTAAAAACATGCTTCTTGTCTCTCATATTTTGGTGATGTTGAAACTCTATGAAAAAATTAGCAAGATCTTCAGCATTTCGATAAGCTATACTTTTGTTCCAAAGCATCGCGATAGCAAATGTTTCATTAAATTGGATAATATGTCTTTTAAAGCTCTTAATTCGGGGCATATATTTGGTAACATTATTACTTTAATTACTGATACAACAATCTCATCCTCATTAAGGCACAGGTCTATCTTTTTCAAGTTTCTACTTTTCTCTGACCATGTTTCATCTTTCCAAGTGTTGGCTCATTTCTATGCATGTGCTGCATTGACATCCTCAGCACTGTGTTCCTGATTATCCTTTAACATTTATTTGCTTGAATAAGTCTTCAGCAGTTAACTGAGGAGCTTGCTACTCTTGACGAGATGCGACAAGCTTCTCAAGGCAAAATGAATACCTTGAAGACTTACAGATATCGAATGTAAGCATTGGGCTTTAAGGTGGTATTAAAGGCAAAATGAAGTTGCTCTGATTGAGATAAAAAAATAGGCCTGTTGCAAAGAGCTAAGCAAAAAAAAATTAATTCCAAAATTTGAGCCAAATCGGACAAACGGTTTTGAAGATATTGCTGTTTAAAGTTTCTTTGTATTCTATTGTTTTTGCCAATATATTGATAAAGTTAATGAGGAAAACTGGCAAAAGGTGCTCATTAATATTAATTTTTGCCAATATTTTTCCAATAATTTATGAATAAACCTTCATACTACTTTTACCTTTAATAATTTTAACTTGAAACTTTGCCAATGTGTTTGTATGACCTAAAACTTTAATGTATGATTTACCCGCCCATCTAATTTGCATATTTGCATAATTAATTAGCTTTTTGTATAATGCTCATTAATTATGCAAATATGCAAATTAGATGGGCGGGTAAATCATATGTTAATGTTTTAGGCCATAGAAACACATTGGCAAAGTTTCAAGTTAAAATTATGTAAAATAAAAATAGTATGAAGGTTTATTCATAAGATATTGGTAAAATATTGGCAAATATGAATATTAATGAGCACATATAGCCAATGTTGCTCATTAACTTTATCAATATATTGGCAAAAATGATAGAAAACAAAGAAATTAAAATCAAGCATATCTTGGCAACCGTATGTCCGATTCCCTTCAAACAAAAACCATTTTGCTCAGTCTTTTAAGCTTTACTTGTTCAATGTAATCAAGTGCCTCTAAATGCAGTTTCTAATTTCCAGAAACATCCTTTCGATACACCTTAATGCCCTCATTAACTGCCATCTGCTGGTTAAGCTGTAAAAGGCAAACCTCATCTGTCGATTTTTTGGATAAAAAATATTCATCAATGGTAAGTTCCCTTGAACTTTTCCAGCGAACCCTAATAAAAAGGGCAAATAATTGGCGGAAAATGTCCTCAACATGTAATCTGCAAAGTAAACACTAAAATAAAAAATGAAACGGAGAAATTACCTAATTAAAGAAAATCTCCTGAATGTCATAGCATTGCCCAAGTTATTAATCTTCCATAGAACTTAAAACAATATTATATTAAATCATGACATGAACATTAATTTAATTAAAATGATGGATTTGATTATGAGTCCTGCACTGTTCTTCTAGACCACACACGCCCCACATAAGAAAATCTTATTTCTGCAGCTTGTTTCCTGGACTGCCTTTCATTTGGCTATCCCATAGTATATATCATTGTATGTGCTCCTGCTTTTACGTGGATGAGCAATATAAATATCTCGTAGGTGTTCTCTAACATCTATGTCCCTGACAATGAACCTGTCATCATAATATGGTTCCATATGGCTCCACTGGCGACACTCCTGTACTGGTTACAATCCACATGAGCAGAGTACTGTTTATGGTCACTTCATGAAATCCTGATGTTTCATCAAATCTAGCTCAGACTTTAAATATGAATACTCAGCAGCAGCCCTGGAAAAAATAGGCTGATTTATAGTAGGTATCGACCATTTGCAGAACATATTTCATTAAGAACCCCAATAAAACCAGCAAGTGACGAACCTGGTAGATGTGTATGTATGAAGTTCCACATTTCTAGCAGCTTCTGGACAAAAAGGGAGTCTGACCTCGAAACATCTGGGTTACCGGGCCAGAATCCTTTACTTAGTATGTATGCAAGATCAAACTTATGACATTGCATCCTGCACATCTGGTTCTATGTTTTTTTAGATTGAAACAACCTTTCAGTGTGATGATAATATTTTCACCATGAGGCTCTACTGTGCATTTTTTACTCTGACATTTGTAGCATGTAAATTCTGCAGGCAGAACAGCTGGAAATGGAAACTCTTGTGGTAATATTAGCATCTGACCTGCTGGTTTTTCGGGTGAATGCACCGCCTGGTCTCTTAGTGCCTACGCATTGACTCTGCCGGTTGCTCAGGTGAATGTGCCTCCTGCTCTTTGCATTGGTCCTGCTGGTTTTTTCTGGGGATTCGATCTTGCAGTGTTGGCCCTGTCGGCAGTACTGCCTGTCGGTTTCTCTGGTGAATGCACCGCCTGGTCTTTTAGCATTGGTCCTGCTGGTTTTTTTCAGGTGAATGCACCACCTTGTTTTTTAGCATCTTACCTGCTGGTTTTTCCTTTGAATGTTCTGCCTGGTCTGGTAGCATCTGCCCAGAAACATTTCGTTGGTTTGAGTTGATGTGATCCTTTTACGTTGCTGCCCCTGTTGCAGTGGAACACATGCTGCAATGTGGTTAGGCACCCACGCCCATCCTCATGGCCTGGAGCAGCGTGTCCATATTATTGACATTGTATGTATTTTAGCACTTCTTTTCCAGTTTCTAGGTGTGCATCTTACCTTGTAGGCCCTTCTTGATGCCGAAATTGTCAGCTTGCGATATATGGACACAAAAGGATGGCTCAGAGATGAACTGAGTCCTATGATTTGGAAGATCCCTGCATATATAGGCACCACTTCTGCACGATCTCATTATTTCATCTTCCACCACCAGATGTCGCACTTCCCTCAGCTCAGTGTTTAGACCCGTTTGAAATTTTCTAGTGCTTGCCTTGGCAACAATATATCGGTAAACTTGGTCATCATCTCTTGGACCGGGCAGGTTATCATTTCTTGTATAACAATCACAAGTTCAAAGCCAATTCCTCTACACATCTTGCTCTCATTTCCATGTGATGATATTCAGTTCCAAAAATCAGAAATGAAACTGACCGAAACAAACAATTACCATCTCCATATATCATAGTTTTCAGTGATGGGTATGCATCATCTGGATATATACTGCTGGAATAGTTGCATATTGGAATAGACCTGTAATTTTCAAAGAATTTTGTTGGCGGATTTTCAAATTGGTTTCTGTCATCATCTATAACTTGAAAATTGATTCCAGATTTGAAAATCTGAAATGAAAACATGATAGGAGAAGGTTGTTACAAATGTAGAAATCTGAATAGCATATTTTATGGAAACATCTTTTCATTGATAAACAATAATTTGTATGCACCAGTTTTATTTGAAGGTTGCACAGCTCTAATTGGTATTCCTATTGTTTTACATGCAAATATTGTGTCTTTTTTACACCAAAATGTAACATTTATGGTGTGAAAATGCAATAAAAACATTGATTTTCTGAAAAGCAATGAGATTTTCTATCATTTGACAAGCATTTGAAGTGGGGTTAAGCAGCTCGATTTTTCCCTACACTACCCTACATATTTAACATGTTAACAGCAGCTCGTGTTCTGGATGATTTCTAGACCGTTTTTGCGTCCCTCAATTTAGAGGGAAAATGATCAAATATGAGCTTATATTGGAGAAAAACTGAGATTTTTGCATCAATATTTGTTGACAGACATCCAAAGTAAATATCTAGAACAATACTAAGCCACTCAACCCACATTTCAACTACTTTTGAGACACTTTAGTGCAACCGTTGTGTCGTGTAATGTCAGCCCCCATGTGCCATAGGGTGATGCGGGTTAGATCAATTAGTGCTGTGGAATCAGCATATAAGAAGAGCATGTGCTGAATAATGGTATTTCCGTTTCACGCGAAAAACATATTATATGCACATTTTGTTTGCTTTTTTTCTTGCGATTGCTTGTGTTCTGCAATAGGCATTCACATTAATCTTGGGATCTGCATTTTAAAGATTCAGTGAAATTTAAATCAAAATCGTTTTATTTGGTTTCTCTTATAAATGTGATATATGTATACATTATTCATAAAGTTCTTACCAGATTTCTGTTGAATAGGATCCGGGAAACGTTTGGATGAGATTGTCTACCACCTATGGTGAAGAAACGTAGATAAGAAGACAAAATGGTCATGAAGCCATACAATCATTTTTATGGATTGAAATGGGTTAAGTGGGCTATTCGCCATGTGATCGCCTTGCATTTCTGCAATATGCATCTTTTCAATAATTGAACATAACATCACTATTATAAATTTGATTCAATTCAAAATTCGTACATGCATTATGCATAAAATATACAGTAGAAACTCATTATAACGAAGTTGCTGGGGACAGACAAAGTACTTCTTTATATCAAAAATTTCGTTATATCAGGGTTTTTAAAACAATAAAAAACAAAAGAAATTAGTAAAATGGTACAGGAAAATTACCACTTTATAACAGAGCTTTTCTTATATCAGATTTCATTATAATGAGTTTCTACTGTACTTTAATTCTTAAAAAAAAGTACGGTACCAAATATCAAGATTGAAGGTCATGGTTGAATGTCAAAGGTCAATTGTGACATGAAATTTTTCCCAAATTTCGAAGTCTATGCAAATCTATATCCCTTATTTTAAATCACTTGAAAACTGGCACACGCATGTGTATAATGATGTATTTAATAATCCTATGACATTCTTCATATCGTTCTTACCATATTTCTGTTTAATAACTTGTTGTTGCGAAGACCGCACCGACTGTTGGACTTGAACTTTCACGGTACTACCACCTATATGATGAAGAAACGTAGAAGAAAAAATTGTCATATAAGGCATATACAATCATTTTAAGGGATCAAAATGAGTTAATGACATCACTGTTGAATACAAGTCTCGATATTTAAGAAAATCACTTTTTCACACTTATATCGATTTTAATTTAGCACAAATGACCAAGGAGCAGGTTGCACAGCTCTAATTGGTATTCCTATTGTTTTACATGCAAATATTGTGTCTTTTTTAACTAAAAATGTAACATTTATGGAGTGAAAATGCAATAAAACCATTGATTTTCTGAGAAACAATGAGATTTTCTATCATTTGACAAGCATTTGAAGTGGGGTTAAGCAGCTCGATTTTTCCCTACACTACCCTACATATTTAACATGTAAAACGGCAGCTCGTGTTCTGGATGATTTCTAGACCATTTTTGCGTCTCTCAATTTAGAGGGAAAATGATCAAATATGAGCTTATATTGGAGAAAAACTGCGATTTTTGCATCAATATTTGTTGACAGACATCCAAAGTAAATATCTAGAACAAAACTAAGCCACTCAACCCACATTTCAACTACTTTTGAGACACTTGAGTGCAACCGGTGTGTCGTGTAATGTCAGCCCCCATGTGCCATAGGGTGATGCGGGGTAGATCAATTAGTGCTGTGGAATCTGAAAATCTTGGTAGTTGTAATGAACAAAATTCTAAATTCCACATTGTAGCATCAAAGGAAATGGTTGCTTGAAATACGGGCAGCATTCCCATTGTGATACAAGACTAACCCAACTATGGCAGTAAACTGAAAATCCTTATTAGACAAGTGTTTTTCAATGTGGGATAATTGGCATGGTATTTCCTATTTTTTCTTGGTATAATAATTGTTATAAAAACCTACCTTAGAGGTCCCTGCAGAATCCTTAACCCTAACCCATTTTCGTTTAAAAACTATCTCCTTGGAAAGGCCTATATAAAAAATCCCCATTTTCACCATGTCCGAGGTGGGATTCGAACCCGGGACCTGGCGCACCCCGTTCCCATGCCATGCAATACCAAGCCACCGAGCAGGCGCTGCCTAGGCAGCAATTCCGTGCTCATACCTATCTACCGTCTATGACGTATTTGGACTTAGGCTAATTTCTTGATTTCTCTCCGAGGTGTTTTGGAGTATCTAGTACGGTTAGGGTTAATGTAATCTGTATTGTCCTTATTAGTCACTGTTGCCTTTGTCAGAATATAATGGTTATGTCTGGTAAATTTGCTGACCAAATCTGCAGCACTTTCTTCAATCTCAAAGGTAGTGACTTCTGCAATGGATTCCTGCGAATCATATGCGTAGGAAGCATGATTGGCTCCTCGTGGATTGGTAAGTGCATTTACCTTAACAGAAGTCATCTGAAATATAGAGGAATCTTTTAAAATTAATATTTTGATTAGCTCTCTTTGTAATGTACAATGCAAATTGCAATATAAATATAATTCAAATGAGTCATTACCATTGTTCTTTCTGTCTGTTCTTTGTCAGTTTTGAAACGATCATGCAAAATAGACATCCTACACATATGATCCTGGTTCAAGACTCATTTTGACAATTTAATGTTTGAATATCAAACATTGTCAAATTTTGTGACCTTTTACTCCTCGTTAAAACAATATCAACACAATTCTTGTTCAGTTTATTTATATACTCATGCAACAGATTGAAACATTTGGGCCTGTATTCTATAAATAATGTGTTATTTTCTCATCAACAAAACGGCTCATATAACATTTAAGCACAAGTGTTGACTGAAAACAAAAACGATACCTTATTAGCAAAGGAAGCAGGGCAACTTTTATTAATTTTATTTGGATTTTGACTTGTTCATTAAAGAGATTACAGTTTTAACTGTAATGTTTTGTGGTTTGACCATGGACAGCAAATGGCTGCTGTCGCAATTTTGCAATTGGCAAATGCTAAAGTGACGATATGTAAGGTCATTTACATAAATAATTAATAACAAAGGTCCAAGAATTGATCCTTGTGGAACTCCGCATGTGATATTTAATTGAAAAGAGCCATGAAATTGTTTCCTGTTTGATAGATAATTCCTGAACCACTCAAAAGCAACACCTCGAATACCATAGTGTGAAAGTTTGGAAAGAAGAATATCATGGCCAATGGTATCAAAAGCTTTTGAGAGGTGCAGGAATATTCCAAGGAAATTTGCTCACAGTAATGATTACGATACTAATAGCATTTATACCACTTTTATACCAGAAATTACGAAATGGAGATTTATACCAAAAAGTACCTTTATGGTCAATGGTATGGAAAGCTTTTGAGAGATCCAGGAATATTCCAAGGAAATTTGTACACAATAGTATTTATACCACTTTTATACCAGAAATTACGAAATGGATATTTATACCAAAAAGTACCTTAATGGGGTTTTTAGTGTCCAAATGGTAAAAGTGACAAAATGCTTAATCTTATACCTTACAGTACAAAACATATTTACAATATTTACACAAGCGTTATTACCAAACCATTGACTTATCATTATCATTCGCACTTGTAGGCCTCAAAAGGCCTAACTATGAATATCAAAATGCACTATAACAAGTAGAATGAGTTTAACAGGCTGACATATTTGTTGCACGGTTTATTGCTGAAATAAAGTCATAGTGCCTAAGTAGTAGTAACCTATGAAAAAGAAAGAACCCCTACATGAATAACCAATCAAATCTTCAAATCAAATTATCTTCAATAACTTCTTCACAAACAATGACAAAGTCTGAATTTCAGTTACTTTGTTCCATGAGCGTAGGTTTGCTTTCCTAGACTTCCGAGATCGAAAGTCCTCAAATGTAAAAGTTGAGGGTTTAATGAGGGCCTTGCAAAACTGATGGTTTTGAGTAAGCTTAACTTTGGGAACTTCCGCAACTAAACTGTCTTTCCAAACAAACCCCGTTCCAAGTAGCAAGACAGAACTCCTGACCAATTACAAAGCACTGACAACCGGAAGTGCGCTAATTTGGCTAATTGAGTAAACCAAATAAGGTCAAGACACCAGCTTTATTAGGAAAACCATTTGGCAGTATTTTCCTTGCACATTTCTGAACTGAAATAAAGGCTTCCAATTGGATAATTAGCTTTTATTGACTGAATACATTAAAAGACGATCAGGGTGATCCAACAAAATAATTGTTCAACAGACTTGATCGTAAAATAGAAATCATATTTATAATCAACAAACTTGATTGTAAAAATTAAATTTTAACATATTTCGATCAACAGACTTGATCGTACTGTAAAAGGATTTAATTTGGCGAGGACAAACTTTAGCGAATTTAAATTTATCAGCAATTTGGCTGGGATTTAATTTCACTAATTTAGAACATTTTACATTAGTTTCAATGGTAAATAAAAATTTAGCGAGGGATTTAATTTAGCGAATTTGCAGTGTAGTGAAATTAAATCCCTAGCGAAAATTAGTCCCTTTACAGTATTTGAATATAAATCATATTTTGATCAACAAACTTTATTACAAAATTAAATATTTGAATTAAATTATTGTGTTTCAATCAACAAAATTGATTGGCAAATTCAATTTATCTTAGAAAAAACACCTTTAACTACCAATCAAATAACATATCAAGCATCATTTAAATGGACACATAATCTCTGAAGCTGATTTTGCCCTCAATGACAACTATTGGTCAAAAGTCACACCCTTTTGACCAATTTACTTACAATACCAACCAGGTATGGTGAGAAAATTTATTTAAATTTTTTATTTCAAATTTCTTTTAATTTCAAAGTCTGAATGCTTAAAATTTCCATACAATAAAAATATAAATTGTAAAAACCTGCCATAAATAATTGCTCCTTAAATTTGAAAATCAAATCACAAAATTGTGCAGATTTCACAATAATTTAGTGCCAACTGTCTAGAGACAATGTAAAAATGGAAACATGGGAAGGGAGATTTCCAAGAATGACACAACATTCTCTCAAAAATTTAGAAAAAAGAAATTTAAAAAATGTGTCTTTTTAAAATGAATTTCTTATGAAATTTCAAAGATGCATAACATTCTTGAAAAAAAAAATGAATAAATAAAATGTGCATCTAACAACCAAATGAGGCCATTGTTAGCTCAAAGGTTATGTTGATAAGAACTAAAAGCCTATGAACATCACTCGACAAATAAAAATTGAAATGGATTTCACAATTTTTCACTTTGAAAATTTCACTTATACATATTCTTAAAATGCCTTAAAAACTAAGTTTCTCACTACCAATTTATAAGAAACATCGATTCCAGATCGACAGGTTCACAAGGGTTCATATGGAAATGCTCCCTGGATGACAAATCGCGCGAGTGTAATACAGTCAATTTTCGCTTTTCTCCAAACTTGCCAAAGATGCCACAGAAATACTTGAGAACTCCCATTCTTCTCGTACCAGCCACCGTAAGATTCTAGTCGAGGTCAGTGATGTAACTTTTCCGGATTCCCTGAAATTCACAAAAATCACATCCTTTTTCCGGATCTCAAAACCCTTTGCTTTTTATTTCACTTTTTTGGATCGCCACAAAATGCATGTCTGACACCCGTTGCGAGTTTAAAAAAACCAAACAAACATGCCAACAGATGGCGCTATGTAAGTAAGTAACATCATCAAACACGGCACACGTCACATGTGTGGGTGTATAGTCGGTATCACATTGACATTTGCACTCGTTATAAGTAGTGGATGAGTATTCACGTTGTTTATTTGGTGCAGAATTTTGAAGATATTGAAGACATTTTCGTAGCGTTGTCGCTATTACTAGCACGGTTTTTATGGTAAAAAGTAACTTCGATCTTTTTGCATCGGTTAGTTATCTTTGTACTATGGAAGTTGATCGAAAGGCTAACGCAAAGGAGATCGACAAAGGAATAAAGAATACATTTTTTGGGACTGGTTAAAAGCGAAAGATAACGATGGACATTCATCATGTATTTTATTACCGGACTAAAGCTTAATGCACCGGGTCAAGCGAAATGTAAGTAAATATTGTTTGGTTAATATATTTTTGTAGTATTGTGATACATGGTATTAATAAAACAGAATGAACTTAAGTGCAAAATTAATTGATAATTCTAAAATAAAGCCTGTTTGGTGATGGTAATCATGGTGATGTTTGCACAAAAATTTATGTAAAAAAGAGACAATAAATATAGGTTATAATAACATCAATGTTCAATACTCGATTAGCTGGAGAGTTCTTATCAAGGTTAAGATATACTCAAATGAGAATGAGCAAGAAAATATAGGTATAATGTGAATAACGGCAATGTGCAAATACACATTTAATTATAGTATTACCTTCTTCTTCG